>SZWC01005809.1:128052-144300 GCA_023375785.1 Penium margaritaceum | reverse complement strand
ACCCGCGGAATTGGGTGTTCAGTAAGAACGGCTTCATATTTGGGGTTCCACGAAAGAGGCAAAACAAGGGCAGGGGGTGTGTCTGCGGATTAGGCATCTTGGGAGGTGAATTTGGGTGACTTTGGGATCCGCGGAAGGCCTCAAAGGTTCAGCCGCGGATTCGGGTACTTTGGGATGGGATCGGAGCAAGTATTGGGTGCGTGGAGAGCGTGAGAAAGTACCCTGATGGTGAGGAGAAAAATGGGCATGTTTGGGAGGGTGTTTTGTGGCTACGGTGAGGAGGAAGTGCCGCGGAACGATGCTGGGTGCCTAATCCACGGAATTGCCTTGCCAGTAACAAGAGAGGGGCGAGTTACAGTGCCACGGAAGAGGCGGAAAGCGGCCATGATGTTGACCTGCGGATTTACCACACTTCTGATGGAGTTGGAGTCACTTGTGTGGACAAGAGGGGTGCGGAAAGAGGCCTCCATGTGTATCTGCGGATTTGGTGTTTAGAGGAGAGGTGTGTGAGGGCGGAACAAGAGGCACAAGTGTTGCGGACAAAGGAAAGGGTCACACAAGGTGCGGAAGTGTTGTAGAAGATGCGGGAAGACAACTGGACCAAAAATGGCGGGAACCACAATGCGCGAAGACCAAGAAGTGGTGGGAGGTGGCGCGGCGAGCAAGGAGGAAGCAATGGCGGCACTTACTTCGCGGATGGGAATAAAGTAGTTGTGGTAGTATGTGTGAATGCAAGGGGGCCGCGACGCGGCAAGGAGGGGTGTAGCGGACTATATAATGGGCGTCGTTGTATCAGTGTGGTGTTGGAATCCGGGCTTGTGAACTTGTGTTCAGTTGACATGAGTTAATCAAGCTCATTACCTCACAACCTTGTCTCTCTCTCTCCTTCATCTCAGTACTCTGTCACCACGGATTCTGCAAGTGAAGCTGAGGACTCCAAAGATGACAAAAGGTGTTCCGCAGAACCACTCATAAGACTGGCCTGACACAAGTGAAGAGCGCGGAAGAGTGCCCAAGTGACCGCGGAAGTGGATGGGTGGCCGTTGGACAATTCTCAAGAGAGCGGAAGGTAGGGCATTGGGCTTCCGCCGCGTGATTTTTGTGTCTCTGTCTTGGTTCCGCGGATTTGCCATATTATATGCTTTAGTGGAGTCATGGAATCCGCAATAAGGGTGTTGCCAAAGTAAATGATGGGTGGGACTGCGGAATGGGCTTGTTTTGTGGGTATAGAGGGTGCAAAATTTGCGGAATACAGGCTGCAAAAGTGGGCCATGTGTGTATCTGCGGAATTGCCATGTCAAGGACACTGGGGGGAAGCCAAATCCGCGGAATAAGGGTGTTCGAGGAGGGGGTGATGGAGTTTCGCGGAATTGCCATGTCAGAGGGGTGATGTGAAGGAAGGAAAGACATCTTGTAGGTGATCAATTGTGACATCGTGTCATGGTGAATGTGGAATGAAGTCTTATGGTATGCGGAAGGAGGAGATGTGTGGAGGACAACATGGAAGGCGCGGAAGTGACGTGACAGCGCGGAGCAATGACAAGCGCGGAAAAAAAAGGGCCAACACATGTGCTTATGGTGTATCTCATGTACTGATGGTGTATCTCATGTGCCTATGGTCTATCTCATGTGCATATTGTGTATCTCATTTGCCTATGGTGAATTTCATGCTCGTATGGTATATCTCATGTGCATATGGTGTATCTCATGTGCCTATGGTGTATCTCATGTGCTTATGGTGTATCTCATGCACATATGGAGTATCTCATGCACCTATGGTGTATCTCAAGCGCATGTGATGTATCTGACGTGCATATGGTGTATCTCATGTGCCTATGGTGCGTCTCAGGTGCCTATGGCGTATCTCATGCTCTTGTAGTGTATCTCATGTGCCTATGGTGTTTCTCATGCGCCTATGGTGTATATCATATGCATATGGTGTATGTCATGTGCCTATGGTGTATCTCATGCAAGTATCATGTATCTCATGTGTGCTATGGTGTACATCATGTGCCTATAGTGTATCGCATGCACCTGTAGTGTATCTCAAGCGCCTATGGTGTATGTCATGTGCCTATGGTATATTTCATGCGCCTAGTGTGTATCTCATGTACCTATGGTGTATCTTATGTACCAATGGTGCATATCATGTGTGTTATCATGTATTTCATGTGCCTATGGAGTATCTCATGTGCCTATGGTGTATCTCATGTGCCTACGGTGTATCGCATGTGCCTCTTGTGTATCTGATCTGCCTATGGTGTATCTCATCTGCATATGGTGTACCTCATGTGCCTACGGTGCATCTCATGTGCCTATGGTCTATCTCATGCGCCTATGGTGTATGTCATTCACCTATGGTGTAGCTCATATTCCTCTGGTGTATCTCATATACCTATGTTGTACCTCATGCGCCTATGGTGTTCCTCATGCGCCTATAGTGTATGTCATGTACATGTTGCGTATCGCATGTGCCTATTGTGTATCTCATACACCTATGGTATATCTGATGCGCCTATTGTGTATATCATGTACATGTGGCGTATCTCATGGGCCTATTCTCTATCTCCTAAGCTTATGGTGTATCTCATGTGCCTATGGTGTATCTCATGTGCATTTGGTGTATCTCACGTGCCTATGATGTATCTCATGTGCATACGGTATATCTCATGTGTCTATGGTTTATATCATGTGCCTATGGTATATCCCATGCGCACATTGTGTATCCCATGTGTGGTATGGTGTATCTCATGCCCCTATGGTGTGTATCGTATTCCTGTGGTGTATCGTATGCGCCTATGGTGTATCTCGTGTGCCTATGGTCTATTGCATGTGCCTATGGTGTATCTTATGTGTGCCAAGATGTATTTCATGTACCTATGGTGTATCGCATGTACTTATAGTGTATCTCATGCGCCTATGGTATATCTCACGTGCACGTGGTGTATCTCATGGGCCCGTGGTGTATCTCATGTGCCCATGGTATATCTCATGTGCCTATGGCGTATCTCATGTGTACTATGGTACATCTCATGAGCCTATGGTGTATCTCATGTGCCTATGGTGTATCTCATGTGCCTATGGTATATGTCATGTACCTATGGTATTTCTCATATGCCTTTGGTGTATCCCATATGCCTATGATGTATCTCATGCGCCTATGGTGTATTTCATGTGCCTATGGTGTATGGCATGTGCCTATGGTGTGTTTCATGCGCCTATGGTCTATCTCATGCACCTATGGTGTATCTCATGCGCCCATGGTGTATTGCGTACGCGTATGGTGTATCTCATGCGCCTATGGTGTATCTCACGAGCCTATGGTTTATCACATGCACCTATGGTGTATCTCATGCACCTATGGTGTACCTCATGTGCCTATGGTGTATCTCAGGCGCCTATGGTGTATATCACGTGCCTATGGTGTATATCATGCGCCTATTGTGTATCTCTAAGGTGTATCTCATGCACTTATTGTGTATCTCATGTGCCTATGTTTTATCGCATGTACCTTTGGTGTATCTCATGCCCCTATGGTGTATCTCATGCACCTATGCGGTATCTCATGTGCATGTGGCATATTGCATGCACCTATGGTGAGTCTCACGCGCGTTTGGTATGTCTCATGTGCCTATGGTGTATCTCATGTGCCTATAGTGGATCGCATGCGCCTTTGATGTATCTCATTTTGCTATGCTGTATATCATGTGCCTACGGTGTATCTCATGTGCCTTTGGTTTATCTCATGTTCACATGGTATATGTCACGTGCTTTTAGTGTATCTCATGTGCCTATGGTGTCACTCATGTGCTCATGGTGTACCGCATGCGCCTATGGTGTATCGTACGCGCCTATGGTATGTCTCATGTGCACATGGTGCATTTCATGTGCCTATGGTGTATCTCATGTGCCTATAGTGGATCGCATGCGCCTTTGATGTATCTCATTTTGCTATGCTGTATATCATGTGCCTACGGTGTATCTCATGTGCCTTTGGTTTATCTCATGTTCACATGGTATATGTCACGTGCTTTTAGTGTATCTCATGTGCCTATGGTGTCACTCATGTGCTCATGGTGTACCGCATGCGCCTATGGTGTATCGTACGCGCCTATGGTATGTCTCATGTGCACATGGTGCATTTCATGTGCCTATGGTGTATCTCATGCGCCTATGGTTTATGTCATCCGCCTATGGTGTATCTCATGTGCCTTTGGTGTATCTCGTGTGTGTATTGTTTATCTCATGTGCCTATCGTGTATCTCATGCGCCTGTGTTATATCTTATGTGCCTATCGTGTATCTCATGCACCTATGGTGTATGTGATTTGCCTTTCTTGTATCTCATATGCCTCTGGTGTATCTCATTCACCTATGGTGTATCTCATGCGCCTATGGTGTATCTCATGTGCATATGGTGTATCTCATACGCCTATGGTGTATGTCATGCTTATGGTGTATCTTGTGCGCCCATGGTCTACCTCATGTGCATATGGTGTATCTCATGTGCCAATGGTGTTTGTCATGTACCTATGGTGTATCTCATGTGCCTATGGTGTATGTTATGTGCCGATGGTGTGTTTCATGCACCTGTCGTGTATCTGATGTGCCTATGTTGTATTTGATGTACCTATGGTGTTTTTCATGTGCCTATGTTGTATCCAATGTGCCCATGGTGTATTTGACGCGCTTATCGTGTATCTTATATGCGTATGGTGTATCGCATGCACCTATGGAGTACATCATGCGCGTATGATGTATCTCATGTGCATATGATTTATCTCATGTTCTTATGGTGAATCGCATGAGCCTATGATGTATTGCATGTGCCTATGGTGTATCTCATGTGCCCATGGTGTATGTCATGTGCCTATGGTGTATCTCATGTGCATATGGTGTATCTCATGTGCCTATGGTGTATCGCATGTGCTGATGGTGTATCTCATGCGCCTATTGTGTATCTCATGTGCCTATGGTGTACCTCTTGTGTCCATGGTGTATTGCATGTGTGCTATGTTGTATCGCATCTGCCTATGGTGTATCACATGTGCCTACAGTGCATCTCATGCGCCTATGGTGTATCTAATGATCGTATGGTGTATCTCATGTGCCTATGGTGTATCGCATGTGCTGATGGTGTATCTCATGCGCCTATTGTGTATCTCATGTGCCTATGGTGTACCTCTTGTGTCCATGGTGTATTGCATGTGTGCTATGTTGTATCGCATCTGCCTATGGTGTATCACATGTGCCTACAGTGCATCTCATGCGCCTATGGTGTATCTAATGATCGTATGGTGTATCTCATGTGCCTATGGTGTATCGCATGTGCTGATGGTGTATCTCATGCGCCTATTGTGTATCTCATGTGCCTATGGTGTACCTCTTGTGTCCATGGTGTATTGCATGTGTGCTATGTTGTATCGCATGTGCCTATGGTGTATCACATGTGCCTACAGTGCATCTCATGCGCCTATGGTGTATCTAATGATCGTATGGTGTATCTCATGTGCCTATGGTGTATCTCATGTTTTATGGTGTCTCGCATGCGCCTATGGTGTATCTCATGTGCCTATGTTGTATCTCATGCGCCTATGGTGTATCTCATGTGCCTATGGTTAGTCTCATGACCCTATCATGTATGACATGTGCCTATGGTGTATCTCATGTGCTTATGGTGTATCTCAAGGCTTATTGTATGTTTCATGTGCCTATGGTGTATCTCATGTCCCTATGGTGTATCACATTCTCTATGGTGTATCTCATGTTCCTATGGTGTATCTCATGCACGTATGGTGTATCTAAAGGTAGTGCATATGCTTACTTTGGTCAGTCATTGTGCATGGTAGCGACACCATGCTACTACTTATTGAAGCTCGTTGTACTTGCTAGCTGAAAGCCAATATTTGCACAACTCTGGGCAAGGTGTGTAAGCTGTGGAAGTCATTGTACGAGCTAAAACAACCACCCAGATCCTGGTACCAACAGATGGACAGCTTCATGGCACAACTCGGCTTCAAACGCTGTGAGGTGTATCACAGCGCGTACGTGCGTCATGACAAACAGCTCCATCAAATCGTTGTAGATGACCTGATTGTATGTTCGACAGATTTGCTAAGCCTACATTAGCTGAAAGAGCAGCTCAGCAGCATATTCCAGATGTCGGACATGGGGGAGCTGGATTACTACCTCAGGGTGAGCATTACGCGGAACCGGAGGGCACGCACGCTTGAGCTGGGACAGGCCAAATAACTGGCAGAGGTGCTGAAGCGGTACGACATGGAGGACTGCGAACCAATTGCCAGTCCAGTCTCCACAAACTGTGACCTGAGTGCAGCAATGGCGCCGCAAACAAAAGAAAAGCAAGAGGATATGGCACGGGTGCCCTACCAATCGGCGGTGGGCAGCCTCATGTAGGCCATGGTGGCAACTCGACCAGACCTGGCCTACGGGGTGGGCCAAGTGAGCAGGTACGTGGCCGATCCAAGGCCACTACACTGGCAGGCGGTCAAGCGCATCCTTCGCTACCTGCAGGCAACGCGGCATGTACGCTTGAGGCTCGACGGCAAGGGTCGGGAGGACCCCTTGCGTCTGGTCTGCTACACGGACGCAGACTATGCTGGCAATGTGGACAAACGAAGGTCCACATCCGGCTACGTGTTCTTCCTCGCTGGTGCAGCGGTCTCGTGGTGCAACAGAAAGCAAGACTGCATCGCCACCTCCACAATGGAAGCAGACGCAAAACAGGAGGACCAAGCATATTGACGTGCGTTACCACTAAGCACGAGACATGGTTGAAAAGGGGTAGGTGATGCTGCTGCATTGCAGCAAGCACGATATGCTTGCGGGTTGCTTGACCAAAGCGCAACCCGTGGATTGGCACGCATTGAGCATGGCCAGACTTGGAATGACCAGCTATGATGGGCTGGAGGATGCAGCAGAAGATGAGTGAGAGAAGGCAGGAGCAGCGGACATGGCAGGTGCAAGGGGGAGAATGTTGTAGATTTTCCCCTCTGCATGCCTAAGTGCGGTGCCGGGAGGCGCCAATGAGCCGCCAGAGAGAGGAAATTCCTTGTCGACGGATCTGGCGACTTGATGATTGCTTGTATCCTTCAATGGATGATTGCCCCTCAAAGTTGAGGAGAAACGGAATCCAGTGGAAGTTGTTTCACCGGAATCGGACTAGTAATGAGGGAGATATGGGCTTCCAAACTTGGGGTGTGCGTGGCGGTTCTGGGAGCCGGCCGCAGCTCGACGTCCGGTGAATAAACTACCGAAACGAGTAACAAAAATGCCATTTGTGGATTTTTCTCTAAACGATCTGCTGAGGCGTCCGGTGGATGATCCGCCGGATTTAAGGAGTGCAGTTTGTTACTGAGGGACTCAGCTAAAATCGTGGCTCGGACTCCGGAACTCAGAAGTACAGTTTGTTACTCGGGGACTAAGTCAAAATTCTGACTAGAGGTCCGCGAACAGGTTTCGACCCACCTCAATCCCCGTCACCAAACTCGACGATTAACTCATCGAAACAGACCCCAAAGGCACGAGGGACGCCGCCACTACGCGTATGGACATCTGCGCCTCCGGAATGGCATTTTGATGGGTCCTTGATGTGTGAAGGCGCCTCGGCAGGTGACATGGTGCGCGCCACCGAGTGAGCGGCTGGTTTGGGGTGCTGCGCTTTGACTGACGTAGCGGGAGCTACGCTTATCTGAATCGCGCACCGTTTGGTGCGTTGGAGCACTCGTAACTAGCCCCACATTTTTTAAGATCATGTCCATGTTGAAAAAAAACTAATGTAAGATCGTGTTCTTCCCTTGGCAAAAGTGACTGTCTCACAAATGCCTTCAGCTTCCAGAAACATAGCATGGGGCGACAAGAAAGCTCACGCTTAGACTCAGAACCCGCACAAAAGAAGCCGTGAACGTACAAGACCCGTCAAGGCACATTGGAACAAAATCCCGGTTTTCTGACAATAGGCAGATGCGATACACCATAGGCACATGACATGTACCAGAGGAGCATGAGATACACCATATGGGCATGCGATACACCATAGGCGCATGAGATACACCATATGCACATGAGATACACCAAAGACACAATAGATACACCATACGCGCATGAGATACACCATAGGCGCATGAGATACACCATAGGCACATGAAGTACACCATATGTGAATGTGATACACCACATGCACATGAGATACACCATAGGCGCATGCAATACACCATAGGTGCATGAGATATACCATAGGCGCATGAGATACATCATATGCACATGCATATTCCTAGAGTGTATCTCATGCCCCTATGACTTATCTCATGTGCGTATGGTGTATCTCATGCGCATGTGGTGTATCTCATGCCCCTAGGATGTATCTTATGCGCCTATGATGTATCTCATGAGCCTATGGTACATGTCATATGCCTATGGTGTATCTCATGCGCCTATGATGTATGTCATGTGTGCTATGGTATGTCTTATGCGCCTATGGTGTATCTCATGCGCCCATGATGTATCTCATACTCCTACAGTGTATCTCATGTGCATATAGTGTATCTCATGTGCCTATGGTGTATCTCATGCGCCTTTGGTGTATCTCATGTGCCTATGTTGTATCTCATGTTTCTATGGTGTATCTCATGTGCCTATTGTGTATCTCATGTGCCTATGGTGTATCTCATGCGCATTTGGTGTATCTCATGCGCCTATGGTACATCTCATGTGTGCTATGGTATATCTAATGTGCCTATGGTGTATCTCATGTGCGCTATGGTGTATCTTATGTACCTATGGTGTATCACATGCGCCTATGGTGTATGTGATGGGCCTATGGTATATACCATGCGCCTCTGGTACATCTCATGGGCCTCATGTGTATCTTATGAGTCTATGGTTTATCTCATGTGCGTATGGTATATCTCATGTGCCTATGGTTTATCTCATGTGTTTATGGTGTATCTCATTTACCTATGGTATATCTCATGCCCCTATGGGGTATCGCATGCGCCTATGGTATATCTTATGCACATATGGTGTATCTCGTGCGCCTATGGTGTATTTCATGTGCCTATGGGGTATCTCATGCGCCTATAGTGTATCTCATGAGCCTATGGTGTATGTCATATGCCTATGGTGTATCGGATGTGCCTATGGTAAATCTCATGTGTGCTATGGTGTATCTCATGCGGCTAATGTGTATCTCATGCGCCTATGGTGTATCTTATTTGCCTACGGAGTATCTCATGTGCATATGGTGTATCTCATGTGCCTATGGGGTATCTCATGCGCCTATAGTGTATCTCATGAGCCTATGGTGTATGTCATATGCCTATGGTGTATCGGATGTGCCTATGGTAAATCTCATGTGTGCTATGGTGTATCTCATGCGGCTAATGTGTATCTCATGCGCCTATGGTGTATCTTATTTGCCTACGGAGTATCTCATGTGCATATGGTGTATCTCATGCACGTATGATGTATCTCACGTACCTCTGGTGTATCGCATCTGCCAATGGTCTCTCTCATATGTCTATGGTGTATCTCATGTGCATATGGTGTATCTCATGTGCCTATGGTTTATCTCATGCGAATGTAGTGTATCTCATGCGCTTATGATGTATCTTATGTGTGCTATGGTATATCTCATGTACCTATGTTGTATCTCAAGTGCCTATGGTGTATCTCATGCGCCTCTGGTGTATCTCATGTGTCTATGGTATACTGCATGTACCCATGGTGTATCTCTTACACCCATGTTGTATCATAGGTGCCTATGGTGTATCGCATGCGCCTATGGTGTGTACCATGTGCCTATGATGTATCTCATGTGCTTCTTGTGTATCTCATGTACCTATGTGGTATCTCATGTGCATATGGTGTATCTCAAGTGTGATATGGTGTATCGCATCTGCCTATGGTGTATCCCACTTGTCTATGGTGTATTGCATGCACCTGTTGTGCATCTCATGTGCCTAATGTGCATCTCATGTGCCTGTGGTGTACTTCATCTGCCTATGGTGTATGTCATGTGCCTATGGTGCATCTCATGTGCCTATGGTACATCTCATGTGCCTATGGTGTGTCTCATGTGCCTATGGCGTATCTCATGTACCTATGGTATATCTCATGTACCTATGGTATATCTCATGTGCCTATGGTGTATCGTAAGTGCCTATGGTGTATCTCATGTGCCTATAGTGTATCTGATGCGCCTTTGGTGTATCTCATGGGCCTAAGGTGTATCTCATGAGACTACGGTATATCTCATGTAACTATGGTGTATCTCATGTGCCTATGGTGTAACTCATGTGCCTATGGTGTTTCTCATTTGCCTATGGTATATCTCATGCCCCTATGGTGTATCGCATGAGCCTATGGTATATCTCATGCGTATATGGTGTATCTCATGCACCTATGGTGTATGTCACATGCCTATGGTGTATCTGATGCGCCTATGGTGTGTCTCATGTGTGCTATGGTGTATCTCATGCGCCTATGGTGTATCTCATGCGCTTATGGTGCATCCCATGCGCCTATGGTGTATCTCATGTGCCTATGGTTACCGCATACACAAGTGGTAAATCTCATGCGTCTGTGATGTATCTCATATACCTATGGTGTATGTCATGTGTCTATGGCCTATTTCATGTGCCTATGGTGTATCTCATATGCCTATGGTATATCTTGTGCACCTAGGGTGTGTTGCATGTACCTATGCTGTATCTCATGTGTGTTATGGTATTTCTCATGTGCCAATGGTGTGTCTCATGTGTACTATGGTGTATCGCATGTGCCTATTGTATATCTCATGTGCCTATGGTGTATCATAGGCACATCTGGTGTATCTCATGTACCTATGGTACATCACATGTGCTCATGGTGTATCTCATACGCCCATGGTGTATCTCAAGTGCCTATGGTGTATCGCATGCGCGCATGGTGTATCTCGTGTGCCATAGGTGTATCTCATGCGCGTATGGTGTATCTCATACGCTTATGGTCTATCTCATGCGCCTACACTGCATCTCATGCACCTATGGTGTATCGTATGCGCCTATGGTGTATCTCATGTGCCTATGGTGTATTTCTTGTGCATATGTTGTATCTTGTGCGCCTGTGGTGTATCTTATACCCCTATAGTGTATCTTTTGCGCCTATGGTGTATCTCATATCCGTATGGTGTATCGCATATGCCTATGGTGTATCTCATGTGCCTATGGTGTATCTCATGTGCCTATGGTGTATCTCATGTGCCTATGGTGTATATCATGTTCCTATGGTATATCTCATGTGCCTATGGTGTATCTCTTGTGCCTATGGTGTATCTCATCTGCCTATTGTGTATCTCATGTGCCTATGGTGTACATCATGTGGCTATGATGTATCTCTTCTGCCCATGGTGTATTTCATGTACCTATGGTGTATCCCATGTACCTGTGGTGTATCTCATGCGCCTCTCGTATATCGCATGCCCCCATGGTGTATCTCATGTGCCTATGGTGTATCTCATGTGCCTATGGTATGTCTCACGCACATATGATATATCTCATGCGCCTATGGTGTATTGCATGTGCCTATGGTGTATCCATGTGCCTATGGTGTATTGCATGCGCCTATGGTGTATCGCATGTGCATATGGTGTATCTCATGTGCCTATGGTATGTCTCACGCACATATGATATATCTCATGCGCCTATGGTGTATTGCATGTGCCTATGGTGTATCCATGTGCCTATGGTGTATTGCATGCGCCTATGGTGTATCGCATGTGCATATGGTGTATCTCATGTGCCTTTGGTGTATCTCATGTGCCTATGGTGTATCTCATGCGCCTATAGTGTATCTCATGTGTCTACGGTGTATCTCATGTGCCTCTGGTGTATCTTATGTGCCTTCGGTATGTCTCATGTACCTTTGGTGTATCTTATGTGCATATGCTGTATCACATGAGCCTATGTTGTATCTCATGCGCCTATGCTATATGTGATGCGCTTGTGGTGAATATCATGCGCCTATGGTGTATCGCATGGGCCTAATATGTATCTCGTGAGCCTATGGTATGTCTCATGTTTCTATGGTGTATCTCATGTGCCTATGGTGTATCTCATGCGCCTATGGTGTATCTCATTCGCCTATGGTGTTTCTCATGTCCATATGGTGTATCGCATGCACATATGTTATATCTCAAGCGCATATGGTGTATCTCATGCGCCTATGGTGTATCGCATGAGCCTATGGTGTATGTTATATGCCTTTGGTGTATCTAATGCGCCTATGGTGTATGTCATATTTGCTGTGGTGTATCTCATGTGCCTATGGTGTATCTCACGTGCCTATGGTGTATCTCATGCGCCTACAGTGTATCTCATGTGCATATGGTGTATGTCATGTCCCAATGGTGTATCTCATTTGCCTCTGGTGTATCTCATGTGCCTATGTTGTTTCTCATGTGTCTATGGTGTATCGCATGTGCCAATGGTGTATCTCATGTTTCTATGGTGTATCTCATGTGCCAATGTTGTATCTCATGCGCCTATGGTGTATCTCATGCGCCTGTGGTGTATCTCATGTGCCAATGGTGTATCTAATGTGTGCTATGGTGTATCTCATATGCATATGGTGTATCTCATGGGCCTACGGTGTATCTTATGTACCTCTGGTGTATCTCATGTGCCTATGGCATATCGCATGTGCCTATGGTGTATCTCATGCACCTATGGTGTATCTCAAGTGCCTATGGTGTATCCCATGTTCCTATAGTGTATCCCATGTTCCTATGGTGCATCTCAAGTGCCAATGGTGTATCTCATCTGCCTATTGTGTATCTTATGCGCCTATGGTGTATCTGATGTGCATATGGTGTATCTCATGCATGTATGGTGTATCACATGTGCCTATGGTGTATCACATGTGCCTATTGTTTATCTCATATGCCTAGAAAGTATCTCATGCGCCTATGGTGTATTTCATGTATCTATGGTGTATCTTATGCGCCTATGGTCTATCTCCTGTACCTAGGTGTATGTCATGTGCGTATGATGTATTTTATGCTCCTATGGTGTACCTCATGTGCACTGTGGTGTATCTCATGTGTCTATGGTGTATCTCATGTTCCTATGGTCTATCTCACATTCCTATGGTGTATCGTATGTGCATATGGTGTATCTCATGTGTACTATGGAGTATGTCATGTGTGTATGGCGTGTCTCATGTGCCTATGGTGTATCACAAGTTTTCTATGGTGTCTATCATGTGCGTATGGTGTATCTCATGTGCCTATGGTACATTGCATATGCCTATGGTGTATCTCATGTGTCTATGGTGTATCTCATGTGCCTACGGTGTATCTCATATGTCCTTCGGTGTATGTCATGTTCCTATGGTATATCGAATGTGTGCTATGGTGTATCTCATATACCTATAGTGTACTTCATGTCCCTATGGTGTATCTCATGTACCTATGGTGTATCTCATATCCCTATGGTGTATATCACATACCTTTAGTGTATCGCATGCACTTGTAATTCATCTCATGTGCGTGTGGTGTATCTCATGCGCCTGTGGTGTATCTCATGCGCCTATGGTGTGTCTCGTGCGCATATGGTGTATCTCATGAGCCTATGGTATAACTAATGTGCCTATGGTGTATCGCACGCGCCTATGGTCTATCTCATACGCATATGGTATATCTCATGCTCCTACAATGTATCTCATGTGCCTTTGGTGTTTCTCATGCACCTATGTTGTATCTCTTTTGCTTATGGTGTATCTCATGTACCTATGGTGTATCTCATGTGCCTGTGGTGTATCTCATGTGCCTATGGTACATTTCATGTACCTATGGTTTATCTCAAGTTCCTATGGTGTATCTCATGTGCCTTTGGTGTATCTTATGTGCATACAGTGTATCTCATGCACCTATTGTGTATCTCATGTAGCTATGGTGTATCTTATGTGCCTATGGTGTATCTCATGTACCTATGGCATATCTCATGCGTCTATGGTCTATCTCATCTGCCTATGGTGTATCTTACGTGCCTATGGTGTGTCTCATGCTCCTATGTTGTATCTCATGCACCTATGATGTATCTCATGTGCGTACGGTGTATCTCATGTGCCTGTGGTTTATCTCATGCTCATATGGTGATTCTCATGCGTCCATGGTGTATCTCATGTGCCTATGGTGTATCGCATGTGCCTATGGTGTATGTCATGTACCTATCGTGTATCTCATGAGCCTGTACTGTATCTCATGTGCCTATGGTGTATCTCATGTGCCTATGGTGTAACTCATGTGCCTATGGTGTATTTCATATACCTATTGTTTATCTCATGTGCCTATGGTGTATCTCATGTGCCTATGGTGTATCTCATGTGCATTTGGTGTATCTCATGTGTGTATGGTGTATCTTATGCACCTGTGGTGTATCTCATGTGGCTATGGTGTATCCCATGTGCTTGTGTTGATCTCATGCGCCCTTGGTGTATCTTATATGCCTATGCTGTATCTCATGCACCTATGGTATATGTGATGTGCCTATGATGTATCTCATGTGCCTATGGTGTATCGCATGTCCCTATGGTGTATCTCATGTGCCTTTGGTGTATGTCCTGTGCCTATGGTGTATCTCATGTATCTATGGTTTATTTCATGTACCTATGGTGTGTCTCATGTATCGATGGTGTATCTTATGTGCTCATGGTGTATCGCATGTGTCTATGGTATATCTCATGTGCATATGGTTTATCTCATGCGCATATGGTATATCTCATGCACCTATTGTCTGTCATGCGCCTATGGTGTATCTCATGCCCCTATGGTGTATCTCATGTTCCTATGGTGTATAGCATACGCCTTTAGTGTATCACATACCCCTATGATGTATCTTATGTGCCTATGGGATATCTCATGCGCCTGTGGTTTATCTCATGCGCCTATGGAGTATCTCATGTGCCTTTGGTGTATCTCATGTGTCTATGGTGTATCTCATGTGCCTACGGTGTATCTCAGGTGTCTACGGTGTATCTTATGTACCTATGGTTTATCTCATGTGTGCTANATCATGTATCTCTTATGCCTTTGGTGTATCTCATGCGCCTATGATGTATCTCATATGCCTATGGTCTATCTCATACGCCTATGGTGTATCTCATGCGCCCATTATGTATTTCATGTGCCTATGGTGTATCTCATGCACACATGGTGTATCGTATGCGCATATGGTGTGTCTCATGCGCGTATTGTGTATCTCATGCGCCTATGGTCAGTGTTGACCTTGGTCCCTCGAACCACGGTACATGGATGTCCACCTCGAAACATCGATGTAGCCAAAATGGTCCACATCGATGTGGGTGAAGCCGGGTTTTGGGATTCCGGCCACATCCTGGCCGCATGTGTGTGGAGATTTGCATAATAGAGATATGAAGTACATTTCGAGCATGTGTCTTCAAGGTGCTAAAATGGTTAACTCTAAAAACCTTTCATTTTTCCACCATTGTGAAATAGCATACAACCATACAATCTACCCATGCCACCATGTCACCATGTCACCATGTCACCATGTCACCATGTTACTATGTTACTTTATCACTATGACACTTCCATTATGGTCATGTATTTCAAAGAATATTCAAACAAAGGAAACACACCTTGCAAAGAACCTCATACAGTTTGAAAAAGTCACAGATTGCATTGATCACAAGTAAATAAGGACAACATCTACTTGTACTTCTTTCTAGTAGCAGCAGCTCTGCGCTTTACCATTACATTCCTAGCTGCTACATCTGCTGATAAAGTGCCACCTTCCTGACGCTTGGACACCTTAGATGCTGCTAGGGTAGCTAGAGTAGCAGGCTTGGAGCTGCTCTTTGCATCGCCAATGCGGGAGGCAGCACTTGAAGGTGGATCACCCCCTGCACCTCCCTCTCCATCACCCTGCTCTCCTGCTCCATCCTCTCCAGCACCCTGTTATCCTAATCCATCCTCTCCATTACCTTGTTCTCCTGCTCCTCCCTCTCCAGCATACTGTTCTCCTGCTCCTCCGTCTCCAGCACCCTGTTCTCCCGCTCCTCCTCCTCCAGTACCATGCTCAACTATTTCCACCTCCTCAACAACTTGCTCATCTGCCACTCCTCCCTCCCCTGCATCCATCCCACATTCTACTCCATCACCAGGTGCATTTATGGTGCTTGCTCCTCCTCCATCTGCCGCTGCCCTGCTTGTGCTTGCTCCCCCCCCCCC
>SZWC01005809.1:114168-124176 GCA_023375785.1 Penium margaritaceum | reverse complement strand
GCAAGTGGTGCACAAGTGGGACGTAAGTATGGCGCAAATGGGGTGCAAGTAGGGCGCAAGTGAGTCGCAAGTGGGGTGCAAGTGAGGCACACGTAGGGCACAAGTATTGTACAAGTGGGGCCCAAGAAGGGCACAAGTGGGATGCAAGTGGGGCGCAAGTGGAATACATGTAGGGAAGAAATCGGGCGCAAGTTTGACGGAAGAGGGGCACAAGTGGGGCGCAAGTGGGGCGCAACCGGGGCGCAAGTGGGATGCAAGTGAAATATAAGTGGGACGCAAGTGGGGCGTAAGTGGGGTGCAAGTGGGCCGCAAGTAGGTCGTAAGTAAGAAGTAAGTGGGCCCCAAGTAGGGCGCAAGTAGGACGCAAGTGGGGCGCAAATGGGGCATAACTATGACTAAAGTGGAGCACAAGTGGGATACAAGTACGGCGCCGGGAGTGCAAGTGGGGCACAATTGAAGCGTACGTAGGGCGCGAGTGGGGCACAAGTAGGGTGCTAGTGGGTTTCAAGTAGGACTCAAGTGGGGCGCAAGTGGGGCGCAAGTGGGGCGTACTTTGGGCGCAAGTAGGGCGCAAGTCGGGCACAAGTAGGGCGTAAATGGAGGTACAAGTGGGGCGTAAGTGGGATGCAAGTATCACACAAGTGGGGTGCAAGTGAGTGCAAGAGGGGCACAAGTGGGACGTAAGTGGGGCGCAAGTGAGGCGCATGTGGAGTGCAAGTCGGGTGCAAGTGGGGCACAAGTGCGGTACAAGTGGGGCGCAAATGGGGTGCAAGTGGGGCGTATATAGTGCGCAAGTATGATGCAAGTGGGGCACAAGTGGGGCACAAGTAGGGTCTAAGCAGGGCGCAAGTAGGGTACAAGTAGGATGCAAGCTTGGTGCAAGTGGGGCGCAAGTAGGGCGCACATGGGGTGCAAGTACGATGCACATGGGGCACAAGTAGGTCGCACATAGGACGGAAGTGGTGTACAAGTAGGGCACAAGCTGGGTGCAAGTGGGGCGCAAGTTGGGCGCAAGTTGGGCACAAGTGGGGCGCAAATGGGGCGCAATTGTGGTACAAGTGGGGCGCAGGTGGGGCTTAGTTGTGGAGCAAGTGGGGCGCAAATGGGACGCAAATGGGGCGCAAGTGGGGTGCAACTAGGACACAAGTGGGGTAAAAGTGGGGCGCACGTTAAGGCTGCACACCAAATCCTATTATTCGTGAGTAAGACTCGTAAACCCGGATCCGGATTCAGATTCGGGGATCCAAATCCTTCGTCAGGATTCAATCCGATATTATGGAATCCTTTTGCCACTAGTTTCAACTTGGAAAACATGGTTTTATGTGGCAAATAAGAGGACTTTGACTTGCCATAAGCTGTAGGATTCGGAAAAGATTTGTCATTCCTCAGGATTCGCGAATCCAGATTCGGATTAGTCAATCGAAGCCAAACATGGATTCGGATTCATGAATCCGAATCCAACCTTAGATCCGGGAATCTTATCCGGTGTGCACCCTTAGCGCACGTAGGGTGCAAGTGGGGCGCAAGAAGGGCGCAAGTGGGGCGCAAATGGGGCGCAGGTAGGGCGCAAGTAGGGCGTAAGTGGGGCGCACGTAGGGCGCAAGAAGGGGGCGAGTACGGAGTAAGTGGGGCGCATGTGGGGCGCAAGTGGGGTGCCAGTGGGACGTAAGTAGAGCACAACTGGAGCACACGTAGGCCGCAAGTAGAGTGTAAGTGGGACGCAAGTGGGGCGCAAGTAGGGCGCAATTAAGGCGCAAGTGGGCGGAATGAAGGTGCAAGTAGGGCACAACTGGCGAGCAAGTAGGGCGTAACTAGGGTCCATGTATGGCACAAGTGGGACGCAAGTGGGGCGCACGTAGGGCGCAAGTGGGTTACAAGTAAGACTGAAGTGGGGCGCAAGTGGGGCGTAAGTGGGGCGCAAGTAGGGTGCAAGGAGGATGCAAGTGGGGTGTAAGTCGGGCACAAGTGGGACGCAAGTGGGGCGCACGTAGGGTGCAAGTGGGGCGCCAGTGGGACATAAGTAGGGTGCAAGTGGTGCACAAGTGGGACGTAAGTATGGCGCAAATGGGGTGCAAGTGGGGCGCAAGTAGGGTGCAAGGAGGATGCAAGTGGGGTGTAAGTCGGGCACAAGTGGGACGCAAGTGGGGCGCACGTAGGGTGCAAGTGGGGCGCAAGTAGGGTGCAAGTGGGGCGCAAGTAGGACACAAGAGGGGCGCAAGTGGGGTGCAAGTGGGACGCAAGTGGGGCGCAATTAGGACACAAGTGGGACGCACGTAGGGCGCAAGTAGGGTGCAAGTGGGACGTAAGTGGGCCGCAAGTAGGGCGAATGTGGAGCGCAAGTAGGGTGCAAGTGGAGGGCAAGCGGCGCGCACATAGGGCTTAAGTAGGGCGCAAGTAGGGTGCATGTGGGGTGTAAGTGGGGCGCACGTAGGGTGCAAGTGTAGCCCAAGCAGGGCGCAAGTGGGGCGCAAGTGAGTTGCAAGTAGGGCACAAGGGGGGTGCAAGTGGGATGCAAGTAGGGAGTAAGTGGGGCGCAAGTAGGGCGCAAGTGGGGCGGAATTGGGTTGCAAGTGGGACGCTCATAGGGCGCAAGTGGGGCACAAGTAGGGTGCAAGTGGGGCGCAAGTGGGGTGCAAGTGGGTCGCTCGTAGGGCGCAAGTAGGGCGCAAGTCGTGCATAAGTGAGGCCCAAGTATGGCGCAAGTGGGGCGTAAGTAGGGCACAAGTAGGTCGCGAGGGGGGCGCAAGTGGGGCATACATAGGGCGCAAGTAGAGTACAAGTGGGGCACAAGTAGGACACAAGTAGGATGCAAATGGGGCGTAAGTGGAAGACATGTAGGCCACAAATGGGGCACACGTTTGACACAAGAGGGGCACAAGTGGGGCGCAAGTTGGGCGCAACTAGGGCGCACGTGTGGCGCAAGTGGGACGACAGTGGGACGCCAGTGGGGCGCAAGTGGGGCGCAAGTGGGGCGCGAGTGGGGCGCAAGTAGGCCGTAAATAGGACGTAAGTGGGCTGCAAGTAGGGCGCAAGTAGGATGCAAGTGGGGCACAAGTGGGGCTCAAGTATGTCTCAAGTGGGGCACAAGTGGGACGCACGTATGGCACCGGGGGCACAAGTGGGGTACAAGTAGGGTGCATGTAGGACGCAAGTGGGGCGCAAGTAGGGCGCAAGTGGGATGCAAGTCGGGCGCAAGTGGGGCGCGAGTGGGGCGCAAGTAGGCCGTAAATAGGACGTAAGTGGGCTGCAAGTAGGGCGCAAGTAGGGTGCATGTGGGGTGTAAGTGGGGCGCACGTAGGGCGCAAGAAGGGGGCGAGTACGGAGTAAGTGGGGCGCATGTAGGGCGCAAGTGGGGTGCAAGTAGGGCGCAAATGGGGCGCAAGTAGGGCGCACGCGGGGTGCAAGTAGGACGCACATGGGGTTCAAGTGTTCGCACATAAGACGCAAGTGGTGTAAAAGCAGGGTGCAAGTGGGGAGCAAGTGGGGCGCAAGTGGAGTGCAAGTAGGGCGCAAGTAGGGTGCATGTGGGGTGTAAGTGGGGCGCACGTAGGGCGCAAGAAGGGGGCGAGTACGGAGTAAGTGGGGCGCATGTAGGGCGCAAGTGGGGTGCAAGTAGGGCGCAAATGGGGCGCAAGTAGGGCGCACGCGGGGTGCAAGTAGGACGCACATGGGGTTCAAGTGTTCGCACATAAGACGCAAGTGGTGTAAAAGCAGGGTGCAAGTGGGGAGCAAGTGGGGCGCAAGTGGAGTGCAAGTAGGGCGCAAGTAGGGTGCATGTGGGGTGTAAGTGGGGCGCACGTAGGGCGCAAGAAGGGGGCGAGTACGGAGTAAGTGGGGCGCATGTAGGGCGCAAGTGGGGTGCAAGTAGGGCGCAAATGGGGCGCAAGTAGGGCGCACGCGGGGTGCAAGTAGGACGCACATGGGGTTCAAGTGTTCGCACATAAGACGCAAGTGGTGTAAAAGCAGGGTGCAAGTGGGGAGCAAGTGGGGCGCAAGTGGAGTGCAAGTAGGGCGCAAGTAGGGTGCATGTGGGGTGTAAGTGGGGCGCACGTAGGGCGCAAGAAGGGGGCGAGTACGGAGTAAGTGGGGCGCATGTAGGGCGCAAGTGGGGTGCAAGTAGGGCGCAAATGGGGCGCAAGTAGGGCGCACGCGGGGTGCAAGTAGGACGCACATGGGGTTCAAGTGTTCGCACATAAGACGCAAGTGGTGTAAAAGCAGGGTGCAAGTGGGGAGCAAGTGGGGCGCAAGTGGAGTGCAAGTAGGGCGCAAGTAGGGTGCATGTGGGGTGTAAGTGGGGCGCACGTAGGGCGCAAGAAGGGGGCGAGTACGGAGTAAGTGGGGCGCATGTAGGGCGCAAGTGGGGTGCAAGTAGGGCGCAAATGGGGCGCAAGTAGGGCGCACGCGGGGTGCAAGTAGGACGCACATGGGGTTCAAGTGTTCGCACATAAGACGCAAGTGGTGTAAAAGCAGGGTGCAAGTGGGGAGCAAGTGGGGCGCAAGTGGAGTGCAAGTAGGGCGCAAGTAGGGTGCATGTGGGGTGTAAGTGGGGCGCACGTAGGGCGCAAGAAGGGGGCGAGTACGGAGTAAGTGGGGCGCATGTAGGGCGCAAGTGGGGTGCAAGTAGGGCGCAAATGGGGCGCAAGTAGGGCGCACGCGGGGTGCAAGTAGGACGCACATGGGGTTCAAGTGTTCGCACATAAGACGCAAGTGGTGTAAAAGCAGGGTGCAAGTGGGGAGCAAGTGGGGCGCAAGTGGAGTGCAAGTAGGGCGCAAGTAGGGTGCATGTGGGGTGTAAGTGGGGCGCACGTAGGGCGCAAGAAGGGGGCGAGTACGGAGTAAGTGGGGCGCATGTAGGGCGCAAGTGGGGTGCAAGTAGGGCGCAAATGGGGCGCAAGTAGGGCGCACGCGGGGTGCAAGTAGGACGCACATGGGGTTCAAGTGTTCGCACATAAGACGCAAGTGGTGTAAAAGCAGGGTGCAAGTGGGGAGCAAGTGGGGCGCAAGTGGAGTGCAAGTAGGGCGCAAGTAGGGTGCATGTGGGGTGTAAGTGGGGCGCACGTAGGGCGCAAGAAGGGGGCGAGTACGGAGTAAGTGGGGCGCATGTAGGGCGCAAGTGGGGTGCAAGTAGGGCGCAAATGGGGCGCAAGTAGGGCGCACGCGGGGTGCAAGTAGGACGCACATGGGGTTCAAGTGTTCGCACATAAGACGCAAGTGGTGTAAAAGCAGGGTGCAAGTGGGGAGCAAGTGGGGCGCAAGTGGGGCGCAAGTGGGGTGCAAGTGGGGCACAATTGTGGTGCAAGTGGGGCGCATGTGGGGCTCATTTCGGGAGCAAGTAGGGCGCAAATGGGACGCAAGTGGGGTGCAAGTGGAGTGCAAGTAGGGCGCAAGTTAGGCGAAAGTGGGGCGCACGTAGGGCACAAGTGGGGCCCAAGAAGGGCGCAAGTGGGGTACAAATGGGGCAAAGGTGGGGTGCAAGTTGGGTACAAGTGGGGTACAAACGGGGTGCAAATGGGGCACAAGTGGGGCGTAAGTAGGACGTAAGTTGGGTGCACGTAGGATGCAAGTGGGGAGCGAGTAGGGTGTAAGTGGGGCGCAAGTGGGGCGCTGGTGGGTTGCAAGTGGGACGTACGTAGCGGACAACTGGGGTGCACGTAGGAAGTAAGCAGGGCGCAAGTGGGACGCAAGTGGGGAGTAAGTAGGGCGCAAGTGGGGTGCAAGTGGGGTGCAAGAAGGGTGCAAGTATGGCACAAGTGGTATGCATGTAGGGCACAACTGGGGTGCGAGTAGGGCAAAAGTGGGACACAAGTGGGGAGCATGTAGGGTGCAAGTGGGGTGCAAGTAGGGCTCAAGTGGGGCGCAAGTGGGGCACAAGTGGGGCGCAAGTGGGACGCAAGTGGGATGCAAGTGGGATGCAATTGATGTGCAAGTGGGACGCAAATGGGACGTACGTGGGATGCAAGTGGGACGCAAGTAGGCTGCAAGAGGGGTGCAAGTGGGACGCACATAGGACGTAAGTGGGGCCTAAGTACAATGCAAGTAGGCGCAAGTGGGGTACAAGTGGAGCACATGTTGGACGCTAGTGGGGTGCAAGTGAGACGTACGTGGGGCGCAAGTGGGGCACGAGTAGGGTACAAGTGGGGCTAAGGTGGGACGCACGTTGGGTGCATATGGGACGCAAATGTGGTGTAAGTGGGGGACAAGTGGGACGCAAGTAGGACACAAATGGGGCGTAAGCGGGGTGCAAGTGGGACGCAAGTGGGGCACAAGTAGGTCGCAAATGGGACGCACGTAGGGCACAAATAGGGTGCAAGTGGGACATCTGTGGGCCGCAAGTAGGGCGCACGTGGAGTGCAAATAGGGCGCAAGTGGAGGGTAAGGGGGGCGCACATAGGGCTCAAGTGGGGCGCAAGTAGGGCGCATGTAGGGCGTAAGTGGCGCGCACATAGGGCGCAAGTGGGACCCAAGTAGAGCGCGAGTGGGACACAAGTGGGTCACAAGTAGGGCACAAGTGGGGTGCAAGTGGGATGTAAGTAGTGTGCAAGTGGGGCGCAAGTAGGGCGCAAGTGGGGCGCAAGTGGGGCGCAAGTGGGACGCAAGTGGGGCGCCCATAGGGCGCAAGTGGGGCGCAAGTGGGACGCAAGTGGGATGCAAGTGGGGCGCATGTGAGGCGCAAGTGGGACCCTAGTGCGACGCAAGTAGTGCACAGGTGGGACGCAAGTGGAGCGCAAGTGGCGTGCAAGTGGGTTGTAAGTAGGGCGCAAGTAGGGTGTAAGTGGGACGAAAGTGGGGCGCAAGTAGGGTGCAAGTAGGGCGCAAGTGGGACGCAAGTAGGGCGCAAGTGGTGTGCAAGTGGGGCCCAAGTGGGGCGCAAGTGGAGCGCAAGTGGCGTGCAAGTGGGTTGTAAGTAGGGCGCAAGTAGGGTGTAAGTGGGACGAAAGTGGGGCGCAAGTAGGGTGCAAGTAGGGCGCAAGTGGGACGCAAGTAGGGCGCAAGTGGTGTGCATGTGGGGCGCAAGTATGGTACAAGTGGGGCGTAAGTAGGGTGCAAGTAAGGTGCAAGTCGGGTACAAGTTGGGCGTACGTAGCGCGCAAGTAGGGTACGAGTGGGGCAGAGTAGGACGCAAGTGGGACGCAAGTGGGGCGCAAGTGGGACGCACGTAGGGCACAAGTAGGACGCATGTATGGTGCAAGAGGGGCAAAAGTCGGGCATAAGTGGGACGCAAGTGGGGTGCAAGTGGGACGCAAGTCGAGCGGAATTGGGATGGAAGTGGGGCACAAGTGGGGCGCAAGTGGGGCGCAAGTAGTAGACGAGTAGGACAAATGTGGGGTGCAAGTAGGGCGCAAGGAGGGCGCAAGTGGGGCGTAAGTGGGGTACAAGTAGGGCGGAAGTGGGGTGGAAGTGGGGCGCAAGTAGGGTGCAAGTGGGGCGCAAGTAGGGCGCAAGTGGGGCGCAAGTAGGAGGCAAGTGCAATGCACGTAGGGCACAAGTGGGGCACAAGTAGGGTGCAAGAGGGGGACAAGTGGGACGCATGTGGGACGCAAGTGGGCGACAAGTGGGGTGCAACAGGGCGCAAGTGGGGCGGAAGTGAGGTGCAAGTGGGGCGCATGTGAGGTGCAAATAGGGCACAAAAGTGGCACAAGTGCGGCGCAAGTAGGACACAAGTGGGGCGCAAGTGGGGCACAAGTAGGGTGTATGTGGGGTGCAATTGGGGCACAAGTAGGGTGTAAGTAGGGCGTAATTGGAGTGCAAGTAGGGCGCACGTGTGCCCCACGTGTGGCGCAAGTGGGGCAAAAGTGGGTTGTATGTAGGGTGCAAGTGGGGCGCAAGTAGGGGGCAAGTGGGGTGCAAGTGGGGCACAAGTGGGGTACAAGTGGGTAAGGCTGCACACCAAATCCTAGGATTCGTGAATAAGATTCGTGAATCCGGATCAGGATTCGGATTCGGGGATCCAAATCCTTCATTAAGATTCGATTCGGGATTCGGGAATCTTTTTTGCACAAGTTTCAACTTGGAAAACATGGTTTTCTGTGGAAAACAAGAGGAGTTTTACTTGCCAGAACCTGTAGGATTCGGAAAAGATTTGTGAATCCTTAGGATTCGCGAATCCAGATTCGGATTCGCGAATCGAAGCCATACTTGGATTCCGATTCGTGAATCCAAATCCAATATTGGATTCGGGAATCTTACCCGGTGTGCACCCTTACAAGTGGGACGCAAGTGTGGCGCAGGTGGGGCACAATAGGGAAACAGGTGGTGCGTAGATGGGGTGCAATCTAAGTGCAAGTGGGGCGCAAACAGGTTGCAAGTGGGGTGCAAACAGGTTGCAAGTGGGGCACAAGTGGGGCACAAGTAGGGGGCATGTGGGGTGCAAGTGGGGTGCAAGTAGGGTGCATGTTGGGTGCAAGTAGGGCGCAAATGGGGCGCAAGTGGGATGCNAAGTGTGGCGCAGGTAGGGCACAATAGGGACACAGGTGGTGCGTAGATGGGGTGCAATCTAAGTGCAAGTGGGGTGCAAACAGGTTGCATGTGGGGCGCAAACAGGTTGCAAGTGGGGCACAAGTGGGGCACAAGTAGGGGGCATGTGGGGTGCAAGTGGGGTGCAAGTAGGGTGCATGTTGGGTGCAAGTAGGGCGCAAATGGGGCGCAAGTGGGATGCAACTGGGGTGCAAGTGAGGTCCAACTAGGGCGCAAGTGAAACACAAGTAGGGTGCAAGTGGGGCGCAAGTGAGGCGCATGTAGTGCGCAAGTGGGGCATAAGTAGAGCGCATGTGAGACGCAAGTTGGGCAAAAATAGGGCACATTTGAGAGGCAAACGGGGCACAAGTAGGGCGCAAGTGGGGCGCAAGTGTCAGAATTGAAAAGGTTCACTTGTCACAGGACACTAAGGATAGTGGAACATTGAGTACATTTACCCAACTGACAACTCCGGGCTCTGGTCCATCTGGGAAAAAACATCATGGACTGGTCCCACTCATGTCCGCAAAACAAGAGCACCAACAGGCTTGACCAATGGCAAATGGCCAAAGCGAAAGCCGCCGGAAGACCTCAACCACCTGCAGCAAACGACAACGGCAACGCTGGCTTCCCACCAACACATTGGCACATCGGTACCCACGTCGGGGAAAATGTTGTTCCCGGTGAAGTTGGCAAGAACCGTCGTACGATGCAACGTCGCCGTGCATGACTCAACTCAGCAGAAGGGGTAGCGGTAACTCTCCGCCTCCATCTTGGCATCTCCTACAAACCTCCTTAGTAGATTGTCATATGCTAAACTAGACTATGCTCCTGTATAAGTGTACACAGTCCATGTACTCCTTGCATCGTTCTTATTAATCAGTTGAGCTATTAACTTGCCTTCGCCCACCTTCATGGCTACAACCTTCTCGTGCACTTCCTTTGCCCTCCTCCATGGCTACGGCCTTCATCTTACTTCCATCGTACCCGCTACTCTTAGCTGCGGCCCTCTCAACAATGCTTCTGCTTCTTTCTCGCCATTCCTAGGCTGCTGCTATATCTTCCAAGATCTCAACTCTGGCACAACTCTGGCACAACTATGGCACGACTCTGGCACCACTCCGGCACCACTCAAGCACCACTCGGGCACAACCCAGGCACAACTATGGCTTAACTTTGGCACAGCCATGGCACAACTCTGCCACAACTCAGGTATAACTCCGGCACTCCTTTGGCACAACTCGGACACAACTGTGGCACAACTCTGGTACAACTCTGGCACAACCATGGCACAACTCTCGCAAAACCTTGGCACAACTCTATCACAATGAGTGCACAAATGTGGCACAACTCTTGCACAACTCTGGCACAAGTCTGGCACAACTCTTGCAAACTTCTGGCACAACTCTAAAACAACTCTAGGACATTCATCCCACAACTCAGCCACAACTCTACCACCACTATGGGACAACTCTGGCACAACGTTGGCACAATCCTGGCACAAATCTGGCACAACTCTGGCATTACTATGGCACATCTCTGTCACGACTCTGG
>SZWC01005809.1:78934-88909 GCA_023375785.1 Penium margaritaceum | reverse complement strand
AGGCATTGCCAAGCATTGGCGCGTATTGACCTGGCATTGGCAGGCATTGCTTATGCATTGGTTGGCATTGTCCAGGCATTGCTAGGCAATGCCCACGCATTGCCACACATTGCCTATGCATTACCATGCATTGGCCAGGCATTGCTTGGCATTGCCCAGGCATTTCCAGGCATTGCCCGGCATTGCCAAAGCATTGCTAGGCATTGTCTAGGCATTACCAGGCATTTTACAAGCATTGCCCGGGCATGGCCAGGCATTGCTAGGCATCACAAGGTATTTCCAGCCATTGCCTCGGCATTTCCACGCATCGTCAAGGCATTGCAAAGCATTGCCCATGGATTCGTTGGCATTGCCCAGGCATTGCCAGGCATTGCCCAGGCATTGCCTGGCATTGCCCGGACATTGCCAAGCATTGCCTAGCATTGTCCAGGCATTGCCATGAATTGATTGGCATTTTCCAGGCATTGCGTGGCTTTGCGTAGCCATTGCCAGGCATTGCCAAGGCATTGTGCATGCATTGCTCGGGCATTGCTAGGCATTGCCCATGCAGTGCGCATGCATTGCCACGCATTCCGGGGCATTACCTAGGCATTTCCACGCATTTTTACGCATCACCACGCATTGTCCCAACATTACCACGCATTGCCAGGCATTGCCCAACCATTGCCAGGCATTTTCCGGGCATTGCCAGGCATTGTAATGCATTGGCCATGCGTTACCAAGCATTGTCCATGCATTGTCAGGCATCTCCCAGACATTGCCAGGCATTGCCATGCATTGCCCATGTATTGTCAGGCATTGCCTGGCATTGTGCGCATTCCCGAGCGATGCCCAGGCATTGCAAAGGCATTGCCCAACAAGTGCAAGGCATTGTCCAGGCATTGGCCAGGCATTGGCAGGCATTGCCCAGGCATTGCCAAGCAATGCCCAGGCATTGCCCAGGCATTGGTAGGCATTGTCGAGGCATTGTATGGCATTGCCCACGCATTGCTAGGCATTGTCCGCGCATTGCCAGGCATTACCCTGAATTGCCAAGGCATTGGTAGTCATTGCCCAGTCATTCGCAGCCATTGCCACGCATTCCCAAGGCGTTCCAAGGCATTTCCTTGCATTGCCCAATCATTACCAAGCATTACCTGGGCATTGCCACATATTGTCTTGCATTGCCAGGCATTGCAAGGCATTCCTAGGCATTGCGTGGTATTGCCAAGCATTGCCAAGCATTGCCACGCATTGCCAAGCATTGCCACGCATTGCCTGGCATTGCCAGGCATCGCGTGGCATTGCCAGGCATTGCCAAGCACTGCCACGCATTGACTGGCATTGCCCAACATTTCTTAGGCATTGCTAGACATTTCCAGGCATTGCCGCGCATTGCCCAAGCATTGCCAGCCATTGCAAGACATTGCACAGGCATTGCCAGACATTCCCTAGGCATTGCCAGGCATTGTCCAGGCATTGGAAAGCATTTTCCGGGCATTACAAGGCATTGATATGCTTCACCCAGGCATTGCTAGGCATTTCCAGACATTACTAGGCATTACCAGGCATTACCCACGCATGGCCATGCATTGCCATGCATTGCGAGGCATTGCCCAGACATTGCCATACATTACACAGGCATAGCCAAGGCATTGCCAAGTATTGTCAAGGCATTGTCCAGGTATTGCCCGGCATTCCATAGGCATTACCCATTCATAAGCAGGCATTGCATGACATTTCCCAAGATTTCTAGACATTGCTATGCACTACAATGCATTGCCAGATATTGCAAGGCATTGCCCAAGCATTGGGATGCATTACCCAGGCATTGCCTAGGCATTGCAAGGTATCTCCCAGGTATTGCCAGGCATTGCCCATGCATTGTCATGCATTGCTCAAGCATTGTAAGGCATTGCTAGGCAATACCAGCCATTGCGAGGCATTGCACAGGCATAGCCAGGCATTGCCAAGGCTTTGTCGTACATTGCCCAGGAATTTCTTAGCATTGTTCAGGCATTGTTCAGCATTGCCCAGGCATTACGAGGCATTTCCCAGGCATTACCACACATTACCTAGGCACTGCCAGGCATAGACAGGCTTTGGCCAGACACTACCATGCATTATCTGGCTCTGCTTAGGAATTGCCTAGCATTACCCAGGCATTACCCAAGCACAACAAAGGCAATGCCAACCATTTCCTAGGCACTACCCAAGCATTGCCAGGCATTCCCCATCCATTGCCATGCATTGCCATGCGTTGCCGAGGCACTTTCAATAACTACCCAAGCATTGCAAAGCGTTACGAAGCATTGCCCACGCATTGCCCAGGCATAACTTAGCACTTTCGGGTATTTCCACACACTGCCCAAGCATTGCAAGGCTTTGCTATGCATTGCCCATGCATCGCCAGGCATTGTCTAGGCATTGCCAAACATTGGCACGTATTACCCTGGCATTGGCAGGCATTGCTTAGGCATTGGTATGCATTGTCCATGCATTGCTAGGCAATTCCCACGCATTGGAAGACATTGCCTATGCATTGCCCTACATTGGTCAGGCATTTCCAGGCATTGCACAAGTATTGCCAAGCATTTCCAGGCATTGCCCAAGCATTGTCACGCATTATCCAGGCATTGCCGGGCATTGTACAAGCATTGCCAAGCATTGACGGGGCATTGTCAGGCAGTGCTAGGCATCACAAGGCATTTCCAGGCATAGCTCACGCATTGCCAAGCATCGTCTAGGCATTGCCAGGCCTTGCCCATGCATTGCTTGGCATTACCCAGGCATTGCCAATAATTGCCTAGGCATTGCCTGGAATTTCCCGTGCATTGCCATGCATTGCCAGGAATTGCCAAGCATTTCCACGGCATTGCCAAGCATTCATAGGCAATTTCCAGGCTTTGCTTGGCTTCTCTTAGCCATTGCCAAGCATCGCCAAGGCATTGTGCATGCATTGCTTAAGCATTGCCAGGCATTACCCATGCATTGTCACGCATTGCGAGGAATTGCCTATGCATTTCCACGCATTGCTAGCCATTTCCACGCATTTCCCCAGCATTACAAGGCATTGCCAGACATTGCCCAACCATTGCCTGGCATTGTCCAGGCAAAGCCAGTCATTGCCAAACATTGCCCATGCATTACCAAGCATTACCCACGCATTGTCAGGCATTGCCCAGCCAGTGCCAGGCATTGCCATGCATTGCCCATGTATTGTTAGACATGGCCTGGCCTTTCCCGGCATTCCCAAGCAATGCCCAGGCATTGTACAGGCATTTCCTAGGCATTGCCAGGCATTGCCCAAGAAGTGCCAGGAATTGTCCAAGAATTGGCTAGGCATTGCCAAGTATGCCCATGCATTGCAAATCATTTCCCAAGAATCACTAGGCATTGGTAGGCATTGTCCAGGCATTGTTAGGCATTACCAACGCATTGCAAGGAATTTTCCAGGCATTGCCTGGCATTGCAAGTCATTGCCCCACATTGCCCAGGCATTCTAGGCATTGCCCATACATTGCGAGGCATTGCCTAGGCGTTGGGAGGTGTTGCCATGCATTGCTTGAATTTACCTAGGCATTTTTAGGCATTGTCCAGGAATTTCCACCAATTGCCAGGCATTGTCAAGCATTTCCAATGCATTGTGAGGCATTGTAAGCCATTGCCCAGGCATTGCTAGGCATTGCCAACCATTGCACAAGCATTGTCGGGTATTGTCCAGGCATTGCCACGCATTGCCAGTCATTGCCAGGCCTTGCCCAAGCATTGCCATGCATTGCCTGGGCATTGCTAGGCATTGCCCAGGCATTGATAGACATTGCCCAGACATTGCCAAGAATTACGAGGCATTGCCAAGATTTTCAGAGGCATGCCCAGGCATTACCCAGGCATTGCCAAGATTTTCTCAAGCATTGCTAGGCATTCCCAGACATTGCCCATGCTTTTCTTGGCATTGCCCACACATTGCTAGGCATTGTCTAGGCATTACAAGGCATTTTCCTGGCATTGCCAGGCATTGCCAGGCATTGTCAAGCATTACCCATTGATTTCCAGGCATTGTCCAGGCATTGCCAGGCATTTATAGGCATTGCCACGCATTGCCTAGGCATTGCCAGGCATTATCCAGGAATTTCCAGGCATTGCGTAAGCGTTTCTATGCATTGCCAAGGCATTCCCTGGCAATGCCCATGCATTGCCATGCATTACCCAAGCATTGCCAAGCCTTGCTCGGCATTGCCCACGCATTGCTAGGCATTGCCAGGCATTTCCAAGCCTTGCCCACGCATTGCAAGGCATTCCCTAGGCATTCCCGGGGATTTCTCAACATTTCCAGGCATTACACGGGCATTGACAGGCATTGACAGGCATTTCCCATGCTTTGTCTGGCATTGCTTAGGCATTGTTAGGCATTGCCTGGGAATTGCCAGGCCTTGCCCATGTCAGAAGAATACAGGCACGATAATGGAAGTAGTAGAAGCAGGCAAAAGCATGCGAACATGCACGAATACGTTACCTAGTGTGACGGAGGTAAGAGCGGTCCCAAGGAGTTAGTCACAAGGCTTGATAGAGGCCGAGGTGAAAAAGGAGACAAGGTAGACAAGCTGTTGAGAGAGAACCCAAGAGCAAGAGGAATGATGGAAAGCCAGGGACTGAGCAAAGAAGCAAGAGTGACGGAGTAAAGAGCTGAGGGTTGTGAAAGGCTGGCAAAGGCTAGGTATGCAAGGAGCGAGCAGAGCGAACAGGAGCGAGCAGAGCGAACAGGAAAACGGAGTACAACAACGGATTCTTTCCACTAGCCGAATGCGGTTGACATGTATCACATTATGAGGGGATGACTTGATGTATGGGACTCAACGGTCAGACGCTCGAAGAGCTGTTTGGCCAATGTGTCTCGGTCTTGGACCTGAACCGTTCTTGAAAAGGTATCACTCTTGTCGTAGTCGGAGATTTCCAACAGAGCCCTTGAGTCCGACAAGAGTTAATAGCAATACCGTTTCCAATCTTCGGGAAGTTGATCATTGTAGTGTTGAATGAGACCCTTCCACATTGCGTGGAGCTCATCGGGATGAGACGATACCAAGTGATGAAGGTCCCTGTCCATGAAGCGCCACAACTAGGTTCTGAGACTGTAGTCAAGGCACTTCTGCTTTCTGGTTATCTCAGCTGGGGAACATCGCTTGCCGAGATACTTAGGTCTTCCGAGGAGAATATTTGTAGTTGAAAATCCACCAATGAGCTCGGGATAGAGAAAAGTGTAGATTTCTCTCTGCTACTCCTTGATGTTGCTTTCTTGTTTGTAGACAATCTCGGTAGCTTGTCCTTGTATAGCCATTGTAGGAGCGGGAGAGGGTGATGTAGGTGCGTCTGCCACACGCTCTTCTACCTCTTCATCTTTTCCTAGTTCCACCAGATCAATCTTGAGGTAGGGCCTATAGTTGTGCTATCTGGGCAGAGGTGGAACAACAGGATTGTCTCAGCACATGAGGGTGATCCACCGCCGCTTCCATGTTTCTTTTTCCAGACTGAACCAGAGTTTTGGTCGATTTCTTACAGTTTTGCGCAGTTGATGAAGAAGAAACTACGAGGTTGAATAGACGACTCCAGATCAGGAGGAAGGTCGCATGACAAAGGTGCGGAGAATGCTGGGGGGTACGTTGATGCTCATAAGTGCCGAGGAGAAAGTCAGAAATTTGGTATTCATGGATGAAAATGGTACTCGTAACAGTCAATATCAGGTGCGACCTGCCGTATATGTTGCTTCCATCTTCATCAACAGTTGGGCAAGTGTACCAAGCGTTGGCCATAGATGAAGTTAGAGGGGTAGAGTCAGCGTTGTGAGGCACTGTGTGACTGGCTGGAATGCAAGCAAAGCGAAGACAGTTAAAGTTGAGGATGCTGGCACCTTGCTCAAGAGTTAAACTTTTTGGGCGCACGGCAGTATTGACCTTGGTCCCTCGAACCTCGGTACATCGATGCCCACCTCAAAACATCGATGTAGCCACAATGGTCCACATTGATGTGGGTGAAGCCGGGTTTGGGGTTTATGGCCACATCCTGGCCACATGTGTGTGGATATTTGCAAGTTAGAGATATGAAGTACATTTCCAGCATGTCCATTCAGAGTGCTAAAAAGGTTAACTCTAGAAAAGCTTTCATTTTTGTAGCATTGTGAAATAGCATACAACCATGTCACCATGTCACTATGTCACCATGTTACTATGTTACTCTATCACTATGACACTTTCATTATGGGCATGTACTTCAAGGAATATTCAAACAAAGGAAACACACAATGCAAAGAACCTCATAAATCTTGAAAAGTCACAGATTGCATTGAGCACAAGCAAAGAAGGATAGCATCTACTTGTACTTCTTTGTAGCAGCAACAGCTCAGCGCTTTGCCGCCAGATTCCTAGCTGCTACAGTTGCTGCTCACGTGCCACTTGCCCGACGCTTGGACACCCTAGATGCTGCTAGGGCAGTTAGAGAAGCACGCTTGGAGGTGTTCTTTGCACTGCCAATGCGGGAGGCAGCAATTGAAGCTGGATCACCCCCTGCTCCTCCCTCCCCAGCACCCTGCTCTCCAGCTCCATCCTCTCCTGCACCCTGTTCTCCTAATCCATCCTCTCCAACACCTTGCTCTCCTGCTCCTCCCTCTCCAGCACCCTATTCTCCTGCTCCTCCCTCTCCAGCGCCCTGTTCTCCCGCTCCTCCTCCTCTAGCACCCTGCTCAACTACTTCCACCTCCTCAACAAGTTGCTCACCTACCACTCCTCCCTCCCCTGCATCCATCCTACATTTTGCTCCATCAGCAGGTGCATTGCTGGTGCTTGCTCCTCCTCCATATGCCATTGCCCTGCTCATGCTTGCTCTCCCCCCACTTGCCGATGCCCTCCTGGTGCTTGCTCCTCCCCACTTGCCACTGCCCTGGTGCTTGTTGACTTCTCCTATACACGAACACGCACTGGACGTGCATGAGGCAGACCAGGGGTATTATTCATGACACGCACGGAGGCAATGACCTCCACCACATCATCCTCTCCTACCTCCTCCACAAGCTCCTCCTCCTCCTCACCCTCATCATCAGTCTCCCAATCCTCCTTGGGGTCACTCAGCACACCTTCCTCCTCCACCACCTCTCTGTCATCCTTGCTGGCATCTGCTTCTGCCTCGGCTTCTGCTTCAGCTGCTCCAGCCCTCACCAGGTCCCTTGCTCCTCTACATCCGTTCCTGCCATAGTGTTTGCACAAACGCACGTGACACCACACGAGAAGCTCAAAGGTTGCCACCTTGAGCCGGTTCCTCCTGGCTGTATGAAAGAGCTCATGCGCTGAGAAAATGTGTTCACACTCTGATGATGAGCAAGGTTTAAACATGATCTTCAGAGCCAGATCCCTGAGCACAAGCAGTTCACACATGTAGTTTACATGTCACTCGACAGTAGACATGGTACCACGTTGCACCTTTGCAACAGCTGTGACAGCCTTGGCATTCCTGTGTGCAGACACCATCCAGTCCTAGACTACGCTAGTCTGTCCCAGCTCGAAGGCTCCCATCTCTTTCATGATGACATCCTGCTGCTCTTCTGGAACCCGGGCCTCTATGACAGCCTGCCAGGCCTCCAAGGTAGTGGAGTCAGTTGACAGGTCATTCCCGAATTGTTCAGGATGCAGATGGCGGGCAGCTGCATAAAGGGGACAAGACATGTCCCTTGACCACCGCTGGTCGAGCCTCCCCAAGACGTGGTTGACGCGGAATTCTTCCACCTTACTCGGCTTCCTCCCTTTCTTCTCTGTCAGGGCCTTCAGCTGCTCGGCACAATCCAGCAGTCCCTCGTAAATCTGACCTGCCCCCCCCCCCCACCATGGGTGTCAGCCACCCGCAGCACCTTCACCAGTGGCAACAGCACATCCTTCAACTGATGCACCTGAAACCAAAAAACCTTGCGGCGGATGAGCGCCCTCACATCCTTCTTCTTGCTTCTGAATCCTGCATCCCTGCTTGAACCAATCAGCTTCCACAAAGGCAGCTACACAAACTCTTCCACCTCTGCTCTCAGCTCCAAGAGCCTCTCGACCATGTCAAAGACAGAGGCAAAGCGGGTGTCATACATGGTCGTAAGCACCTTGCCTCCCATTTTCTCATTCAACAATGTCCTCGGCATGGCGTTGTTCCTGAAAATAGCATTGATCTTCTCACACTTCCCAATGGTCCCCGCACCCCATGCAGACTTGCCAACATCTTTCATAATGAGATCAATGTTGTGGGCACAACAACCTTGGAAGAATAGCTTCGAGTACCGTACTCTCAAGTCTGAGAAGGCCTTTCTGTTCATATAAGCATTGTCACAGATGGCTGAAATGGCTTTTTGCTCGCCCATTGTCTTAACTGCTGCAACAAGCATGCTTGCTATGTGTTCTGCGTCTCTAGTCAAGCCGCTTGCATCACGAGAAAACAGGTGAACAGCCCCCATGGCATTCACTACCATGGCATTGTACACAGGCCTAAACTGCCTGTCAGACCACTCGTCAACAGCAAAGCAGGTGCCGTATGTCGACCAACCCTGCATCAAGGGAGCGTCCTGCTCTGCCAGCTAAGTGTCTAGCCTGGGCAAAAGCTCACCAGTCACTGTGTCCTTGCTTGGAAGCCTGAAACTTGGAGTAGTTTTCCTGGCCGACCTGATGACTTCCATGAGAACTGGTTCTCTACAGAAAGAGATAGGGGGTGCGGTAATGCACATCAGTTTGACAATGTCTAGCTGGCAACGGTCATTCTTCTGCTTGTCACTGTGCTCAACCATGGTGGTCTGGCGGAATGAAGTAGCTTTGTTGATGTCAAAGAGCGGTATCTCACCCTCAAGCGTCGTTAAAGCTGCCGGCCTGCTGGGACCCGCTGCATTCTGCTGCTGTTGTGCCTCCTCATCGCTTGAGTCTATGTGCAACACCATCCCCCCAGCTGCTGCTGTCACCTCCTTCTCCTGTGCCTCCGCCAACTTGAGGCACGCAACTGGCTTGTCCTTGGTTCCCCATTCAGGACCTTCTTTCTTGTACAGATTCACGTTGTGCGGCTGCCATCTTGTTGGAGGAGGAGGCATGCGCTCAAGGCCGAGAGCGTCACAACATGTTGGTGGAGGATGTGGACACTTGCCCACGTTTGGATTGTTGCATGCAAAGTGCCCGCGGATGCGGTCACATCTTCCACTCACTTTCTTTGCACATACTCCGCAGGTGAAGCCAGCCTTCTTTGCCGGTGTCACCCATGCTTGGCAATGTTTTGACAGCTCCTTAGTGAGGAAATCACCAGTGAGCCTGCACCTCCTTGGTGGGTTCCACTTGCTGGCATCAAACTCGCCGGGCACGGCAGACGCTGGGGTAACCGAGGGGCTTGAGGCACCAGTGGAGCCTCTGTTGGTGCTTGGCTGAGAGTTTGGCTGCGAAGCCATGGTGCGACGACTGCCGGGCTACTCCCGGCGGTGAAGTGCTCACGCCATCATCGAACACATTGTTGGTGTGACATTGGGAGTATTGAGTGGCAGAGTATCGAGTGTCGGCGTCAGCGTCTTTCCAGATGCCGACTCCGCCACCGCAAACGCACGTCCGATATGTTGCCAAATCGACGGTGTACGAGTGTTCTCACAATCGACGGTAAATGATCCATCGGCAAATCGATGGCACACGATTCACCGATCGATGGTACATCAGCAAATACATAGATGGTGCGAGCTTGTTGGAAAAAAACGACAAAGGTGCGAGCTAAGCTTTTACAACATACATGGTGCGATCTTGTCCTTTGCCGCGTTGAGGCTCCTAACAACGCACCATAAGTTCCTTTCAGAGAGAAACTATTGATCTGTCTCAAAGGGAAGAAAGTTCGTACAAAACGACATAGAAAACCCTTACCATAAAGTGTACTTCATGTGCCGCAATCATAAGGAAGAATGAATCAATATTTGGATTCCTCAAGGAAGATACATTAAAAGAGACGGAACGGGAA
>SZWC01005809.1:71434-73934 GCA_023375785.1 Penium margaritaceum | reverse complement strand
AGCGCAGGGGAAAACCACGTGCGCTGCTAAAACAGGGGGATAATATGCAGCAAGGGGAAGGCAAGGGCCAACACGCTACAAGAAATATGCTGCTGGCATGGGTGCAGGCTGTTGCAAAGCGGGCAACTAACTCATTCGGATTCTGTGCTTGCCACAGATGCTGATAATGAGGAGGCAAAAGCTGATGATGACAGAGTGGGCGCAGAGGCAAACCGCGTGCGCTATATGAAGTTTCGGCATAGGTACAAGTCGTTGCAAAACAGGCGATGCGACCGAGCAGATCCTTGTGCCGAGCGGAAGAACGATGCAAAAGCAGAGGAAGCAAAGACGGTTGATGACTGAGTGGCGAAACTACGTGCGCTGTGAAGCAACGCCGATGATGAGTGAAGCTGATCATGAAAGAGCAACTGTGAGGAGACAGATGAGGCTCAGACAAGGAGGAAAGCTGGAGATGGCAGGGAGGACGAGGATATGGGGACGGGAGAAGTATAAGGATGGAGATTATTCACAATAGAGGTTAATAGTGAAAGGCGTTTGGTGGTGGTAATGTGACGATGTTGTGGTAAAAGGAGTTTCAATGAAGGGCGGATGGAAAAGCAAGCGGAGTCGACAGTGGACTCAGAGCAAGGCACCCTGTTCCTTTTTTGTTAAGAGAGTGATGGTTTTTTCCCAGTTGGCCCAAGATCAATGGGCAAGAAGACTGGTGGTTTACGATATCGTGACAGTGAGAGGAAGAGGTTGTAGTAAGGCAAGTTGCGAGGTGGGCAGTAATGTTGATTTGTGCGTCAAGAGAGTGACGGCTTATTCCTCGTTTAGCCCGAGACTGACGGGTAGGGAGACTGGTATTGTCTGATAACCTGGTGGCGAAAGGCGATCTGCCATTGCTGACAACCAGCAAAGGCTGCGTGAAAGGGTGGCTCAAGATGGTGAGTGCGAGAGAGAGCTGAGGCAGATTAGGCGGATGGAATGGAGGATGTTGATGAAGAGGGTAAGGGAGGAGGAACTTGTGAGGGCTCGAACAAAGAGAGGTAGTAGGGAGCGGGAGACAGGAAATGTCCGGGAAGATGACAGCAGATGGCAGCTCAAGGGCTTGCTTGCCGCTGTTATTGACGTCGAGTCGCCAATTTGTTGGCCACGGGTGCGGGATGGGCACAGGGCTTTCTCAGGATGACGTGATGTCTCTTCACCCAAGGAGCTCTTCAAGCGGTGCTACTGATGTCAACTACAGGCAAAGCAGAGATACGCGAATAGGCAATGGCGGCCGCAGAGAAATGCAGATCTACGCAGCAAAGTGATGGTAGCGGCAAAGCGATGACATGGTTACGGGACACCAAGTGATGTCGTTTGATGCTCTGATGCCATGTCAAAATAATGCAGGCACAAGAATGGTAGTAGCAGAAGCAAGCAGAAGCATCCAAACATGCACGAATATGTCAGCAAGCGTGATGAAGGCAAGAGCCATCCCGAGGAGTTATTCGCAGAGCTTGACAGAGGCGAAGGTGAATATGGAGACAATGTAGACAGGCTGTTGAGAGAGAGAGAGAAAGCAAGAGTGATAAAAGTGGTGGCTAGCTGAGACCTGAGCAAAGGAGCGAGAGTGATGGAGCGCAAAGCTGAGGACTGTGAAAGGCTAGCAAAGGCAAGGTATGCAAGGTGCAAGTAGAGCAAAGACACGGGGGCAAAGCCGCAGAGCCAAAGGGGAACACTATGGAAAGAACTGGGAGGCACTGCCAAGCATTACAATGCATTGTCCATGCAGTACCAGGCATTGCATAGGCATTTCCAGGCATTGTCCAACATTACCCAGCCATTGCAAGGTATTGCCAGACATTACGAGGCACTGCTGGGTATTTCCCAAGCATTTCCAGACATTGCACAGGCGTTGCTATTCATTGCCCAGGCATTGCCTAGGCATTGCCCAGGCATTACACATGCATTCATAGGCATTGCCACGCATTGTCAGGCATTGTCCAGGCATTGCTAGGCGTTTTCCAGGCATAGCAAGGCATTCCAAAGGCATTGCCAGGCATTACCAAGTACTACACTTGCAGTTCCATGCATTGCCAAGCATCGCCCATGCATTCCCAATCATTGCCTATGCACTACCAGGCATTATCCAGGCATTACCACGGATTGCGTAAGCATTGCCATGCATTAATAGGCATTGCCATGCCTTGCAAGGCATTGCCCACACATTGGCAGGCATTCCCATGTATTCCCCAAGCATGACCATACATAACCAAGCATTGCCAGGCGTTTCCCACGCATTTCCATGGAATTTCCCATGCATTACTAGGCATTTTCCATGCATTTTCAGTCATTTCCAGGCATGGCCTGCCATTTTTAGGCATTGCCTAGGCATTGTGAGGTATTGTGCGGGCATTGTCCAAGCATTGCCAAGCATTGCCCAAGCATTGCCAAGCATTGCCACACAATGTCCATGCCTTGCAAGTCATTGCTACACATTATCCAGGAATTGCTAAGCATTTTCCATGCATTG
>SZWC01005809.1:56064-66083 GCA_023375785.1 Penium margaritaceum | reverse complement strand
CTTGCGGCTGTTGTCGATGAGTCACTGGTTGTTGGCCACAGGCGCAGAGTGGGCGCAGGGCTTGGTCACAATAACGAGTCGTCACTCTAGCGTGCAGAGCATTTGAGATGGAGCTACTGATGTCAGCTGCTGACAAAGCCAAGGAGGTATGCGGGATGCTCGCTGCGGTTGTAGAACAAGGATGGCGCACTTGCGGCACCAAAGCGGTGACTGGATCAAGATGCCTCTAGTGATGTTGCCTGATGCTCTGATACGATGTCAAGAGAATGCAACGAGCAGAGACGTTAAGAGCAGAAGCAAGCAAAAACAACGGGAACGCGCAAATAGGTTAGTAGAGTGACGGGAGCTGAGAGGTGCGAACAGTCCTAAGGAGTTGGTTGCAGAGCTGGTAAGGAGGCGGGGGACCTAGGTTGCAAGGTAGACAGGAGGTTGAGAGAAACGTGAGTGCAAAGCAAGTGATGGAAGACGAGTTTCAAGCAAAGGGTGACGGAGCGAAGAGTGGTGAGCTGGGAATGGTTGGCAAAGGCAAAAGGAGAAAGAGGCGAGCACAACAAGAATACGGCAACGAACTCATCAACCGAAGGGAACAGGATGCAAACAATTGTTATGGTTAACTTTGGGGAATGAACATCCTTGGCAATTTATTGCATAACATGATAAAAAAACACAACGGCTTCTTTCCTGCTAGCCAAACGAGGTTGCGACGTGGCCGCAGTCATTAGAGGCAGCTTGATTCTGGGTCCTTGATCGTCACCAACAATTCGTTGGCGATTGCTAGGCATTGCCCATGCATTCCCTAGGAATTGCTAGACATTGCTCATGCATTGCCAGGCATTGCCGAGGTATTGCCTTGCATTGCCATGAATTGCCATGTATTGTCGCAACAGTGCCAGGCATTACCTAGGCATTACCAGGTATAGCCAAGGCATTTCAAGACATTGCCCATGCATTGTCAGGCATGACCAAGGCATTGCCAGGCATTCCTAGGCATTGCTTGCCATTGCACAATTATTGCCAGACATTGCCAAGCTTTTTCTGGCATTGTTGAGGTATTGCAAGGCATTGCCCATGCATTCCCCAGGAATTTCCAGACATTGCTCATGCATTGCCAGGCATTGCCCAAGCATTGCGTGCCATTGCCATGAATTGCCATGTATTGCCAAAGCAGTGCCAAGCATTACCTAGGCATGACCAGGCATAACCAAGGCATTTCAAGGCATTGCCCATGCATTATCAGGCATGACCCGGGCATTGCCAGGCATTCCTAGGCATTGCCAGCCATTGCACAATTATTGCCAGACATTGCCAAGCTTTTTCTGGCATTGTTGAGGTATTGCAAGGCATTGCCCATGCATTATCAGGCATGACCCGGGCATTGCCAGGCATTCCTAGGCATTGCCAGCCATTGCACAATTATTGCCAGACATTGCCAGGCTTTTCCCGGCATTGTTGAGGCCTTTACAAGCATTTTCATGGCATTTCCATGCATTTCCAGGCATTGCCAGGCATTGCCGAGGCACTGCCATGCATTGCCCTAGGCATTGTCAAGCATTTTCAAGCATTTCCTAGACGTTGCCAGGCATTGCCAAGCATTGCCATGCATTACCCAGGCATTGCCAGGAATTGCCACGTATTGTTAAGCATTGCCATGCATTACCCACGCATTTTTCAGGCATTGCCCATGTATTTCCATGCACTACAAGGCATCGCCCACGCATTGCCAGGCATTGCTTAAGCTTTGTGGTGCATTGTCAGGTATTGCTAGGCATTTCGAGGTATTGCAAGGCATTTCCCATGCATTGCCAAAGCATTGCAAGGCATTGTCCAGGCATTGCCAGGCATTGCTAGGCATTGCTGAGGTATTGCCAGGCATTGCTGAGGCATTGCCACGCATTGGCCACGAATTGCAAGACATTGCAAGGCATTGCCAGGCATTGCCCAGGCATTGTAAGGCATTGTCTAGGCATTGTCGAGTCATTTCCAGGCATTGCCCAGGCATTCCCAGGCATTGACTGGCATTGCCACGCATTTCTTGGGAATTGCTAAGCATTTCCACGGATTGCTTAGCATTTCTTAGGCATTGCTATGCATCGTTCAGACATTGTCATGCATTGCTAGGCATTGCCCTTGCATTGCCAGGTATTGCCCTGGCATTGCAAGGCATTCCCCATGCATTGCCAAGCATTGCTTAGGCGTTGCCAGGCATTGCCACGCATTGTCAGGTTTTGCACTAGAGTTACCAGACATTGCCAAGGCATTGCCAAGCATTGCCATGCATTGCCATGCATTGCCAGGCATTGCCCGGGCATTACTAGGCATTGCCAGGCATTATCTAAGCATTGCTAGGAATTTGCAAGCTTTGGCGAGGCATTGCCAAGTTGTACCCAAGAATTGCAAGACATGTCCAGCCATTCTCAAACATTGTACAAGTCTTGCCGGGCATTACCAAGAATTGCCAAACATTGCTAGACATTGCCCATGCATGGCCACGCATTGCTAGTCATTGCCCACGCTTTGCCAGGCATTACCTATTCATTGCCAGGCATTGGCTAGGCCTTGCGGAGCATTGCCAGGCATTGCCGGGCACTGCCTAGGGAATCCCATGCATTTTGAGGCATTGTCTAGGCATTGCCAGGCATTGCCACACATTATCCAAGAATTTCCAAGCATTGCCCTAGCATTGTCAGCCATTCCTAGGCATTTCCAGGCATTGCACACCCATTGCCAGGCATTTCCAGGCATTGCCCAGGCATTGCTTGGCCTTTCCCAGGCATTGCCAAGCATTGCCCAGGCAATGCAATGAATTGTCGCGGCATTTTTGGACATTGCCTTGGCATTGCCATGCATTTCCCAATCATTGCCAGGCATTTCGAGGCATTTCCAAGCATTGCCAAGGCCTCACCAAGCTTTGCCAGGGCATTGCCAGGCATTGCCAAGCGTTCCCCGGGCATTGACATGCATTTTCCAGGCATTTTCAAGCATTGCTAGGCATTGCCATGCACTTTCTAAGCATTTCCAGGCATTGCCCAGTTGTTGCCAGGCATTGTCAAGAATTGCCTAGGCATTGCCAAGCATTACCCACGCATTTCCAGGCATGCCAGGCATTGCCAAGCATTGCCCGGGCATTGCTAGGCATTGCCCAGGCATTACCAGGAAATTCCAAGGCATTGCTAGGCATTGTAAGGAAATGCCTAACATTGCCAATGCCTTGCCAAAGGCATAACCAGGCATTGTCATACATTCCCAGGCATTGCCAAATCATTGCCATGCATTGCCAAGCATTAGCAATAATTGCCAGGGATTTCCAGTCATTGTAAAGGCATTGCACAGGCATTGCTAGGCATTCACAGGGCATTGTTAGACATTGTGAGGCATTGCCCATGCATTACCAGGCATTGCCAAGGCATTGCGTGGCATTGCCAGGCATTTCCCTGGCATTGCTAGGCATTTCCCAGGCATAGCCAGGCATTGCCAGGCATTGCCTTGGTATTGCCAGGCATTACCAAGCATTGTCAAGCATTATCCTAGCATTTCCATGCATTGCCACACATTGTCCAGGCATTGCGTAGACATTGCCAGGCATTACCTTGGCATTGCCAGGCATTTCTCCGGCATTACCACCCATTGTTGAGGCAGTTCCAAGCAATGCCAGGCATTGTAAGACATTGCTCAGGTTTTTCCAGGCATTGCCAGGCATTACCATGCATTGCCGATGCATTGCTAGGCATTGTCTACCACTTGCCAGGCATTGTCCAAGCATTGGTAGGCATTGTGAGGCATTGTCAGGCATTGTCCAAGAATTCCCAGGCATTGTGAGGCATTTTCCAGGCATTGCAAGGCATGGCCAACGCATTTCCAGGCATTGTCTAGGCATTACCAGGCATTTCCAAACATTACTAGACATTGCATGGGCATTACCAGGCTTTGTCATGCATTGCCCAATCATTGCCGCGCATTGCCCTGGCATTTCAGGCATTGTCCATGCATTGCCAGGCTTTGCTGGGCACTGCCTATGCATTGCTAAGCATTTCCAGGCATTGCCAGGCTCTACGTGACAATGCCTAGGCATTACCAGGCATTGCTCATGCATTTCCTGGCATTCACATGCATTGCTAAGGCATTGCCAGGCATTGCAAGGCACGTTTTAGGCATTTCCAGGAATTACCAGGCACTGCCCAACCATTACCAGGCATTGCCCAGGCATTGCCAAGCATTGCCATACATTACCCACACATTACAAGGCATTAACAGGCATTGCCAGTCATTGCCCTGGCATTGCCAGGCATTGCCAAGCCATTGCCAAGCATTGATAGGCACTGTCAAGCATTTGCGAGGCATGCCCAGGAATTGCCCATGCATTGCCAAGCTTTACCCAGGCATTGCCAGGCATTTTGAGGCATGTCCCAGGCATTGCAAGGCATTGCCTACACATTGCCCGACATTGTATAGGCATTACCAAGCATTTTCCACGCATTGCGTAGCATTGTGAGGCATTGCCCAAGCATTGCTAGGCATTGCTAGGCATTACTTGGGCATTGCCAGACATTGCCCAAGCATTGCTAGACATTGATAGACTTGGCCAGGGATTGCCGAGGCATTGACATTCATTTCCCAGGCATTGTGAGGCTTTGTGTAGCCATTGCCATGCATTGCCCAAGCATTACCAATCTTTGCCGAGGCATTGCCAGCCATTCCTGGGCATAACCCAGGCATTTCCAGGCAGTGCCCACACATTGCCCGGTTTTTTCTAAGCATTATTCAGCATTGGCACACATTGCAAGGCATTTTGAGGCATTGTGTAGGCATTGCTATGCATTGCCACGCATTGCCACGCATTGCCCATGCATTCCCAGACATTGCTCAGACATTGCCAGGCATTGCCTGGCATGGCAAGGCATTGCCCAGCCATTGCCATGCATTCCTTAGGCATTGCCAGGTAGTGCCAGGAATTTCCACGCATTGCCACGCATTGCCTAGGCATTTGAGGCATCGCTCGTGCATTGCCAAGCATTGCCTATGCGTTGCAAGGCATTGCCAAGCATTGCCTAACATTACATAGGCCTTTCTTTGCATTGTCCAGGCATTTCAAGGAATTTTCAGGCATTGTAAGGCATTGCCAAGGCATTGCCAAGCATTGCCAGGCATTGCCAGCATTGCCCATGCATTGCCATGCATTGGCGAGGCCTTGCCGAACATTGCTAGGCACTGCCCAAACATTGCCAAGCATTGCCCACGCATTGTTAGGCATGGCCAGGCATTGCCCGGGCATTACCAGGCATTACCAGGCATTGCGAGGCATTTCTCAGGCATTGCCAGACATTGTCCAAGCATTGCTAGGCATTGCAAGGCATTTCCGAGGCATGCCCAGACATTGCCCAGGCCTTGCCAAGCTTTCTCTAGGCCTTGCCAGGCATTTCCCAAGCATTGCTCAGGCATTGCCCACACATTTCCAGGCATTGTGTATGCATAACCAGGCGTTGTCCAGGCATTGCCACGCATTGCCAAGCATTGCCTCGGGATTTCCAGGCATTGCTTGGGCATTGCCAGGCATTTACACGCATTGCCAGGCATTGCCCGTGCATTGTCAAGCATTACCGAATAATTGCCAGGCATTGCCTAGGCGTTGTCACACTTTGTCAGATATTATCCAGGCATTGTCAGGCATTACCAGGCATTGCCAAGGCTCTATTGAGCATTGCAAGGCATTGCCAGGCATTCCTAGGAATGCCCAAGCATTGCCAAGCTTTGCCCATGCATTGCCATGCATTGCCATGCATTTCCTAGGCATTGCCAGCCATTGCCAGGCATTGCCTAGGTATTGCCAGACATTTCCCACGCATTGCCATGCATTTCCTAAGCATTGCAAGCCATTGCCAGGCATTGCCCAATTTCTGTGCCAGGCATTACTAGGCATTTCCAAGGCATTGTCAGGCATTTTCCAATCATTGCATAGCATTTCCCAAGCATTTCCAGGCATTACTTATGCATTACTAGGCATTGCTGGCCNTTGCGTAGGCATTGTAAGACATTGCCATGCATTGTCCAGGCATTGCCAGGCATTGCATAAGAAGACATTACCCAGGCATTGCCACGCATTGCCTAGGCATTGCCAGACATTGATACGCATTACTTAGGCATTAACAGGCATTGCTTGGGCATTCCCAAGTTTAGCATATGCATTGAAATGCATTGCCAGACATTGTGTAGGCATTACTAGACATTGCGTGGGCATTGCTAGGCATTTCCCATGCATTGATAGGTATTGCTCAGGCATTGCAAGGCATTCCTAAGCATTGCCACGCATTACCAAGGCATTGTCCAGGCATTGACAGCATTGCCCAGGCATTGCAAAGCAATTTCTAGGCTTTGCCAGGCATTGTCGAGGCATTGCCATGCATTGCAATGCATTGCCCATGCATTGCGAGGCATCGCCGGGCATTGCTAGGCATTTCAAAGGCATTGCTAGGAACTTTCCATGCATTGCCACGCATTGCCCAGGCATTACCTAGGCATTTCTAGGCATTGCCGAGCATTGCATCGGCATTGCAAGGCAGTGCCTAATTATTGCCAGCCATTGCCATGCATTGCCTGGCATCGCCAGGCATTAAGGGTGCACAGCGGGTAAGATTCCCGGATCTCAGATTGGATCCTCATCCCCGGGTCCACATCATATGGAGGACTTGGATCCCTGAATCCCAAAAACCATCCCCGGATCCTGAGGATCCCTGGATCCTAAACAGATCCCGATAATCTCCACACTCTATTTTTTGTCCATCCAAAATCCAACCTTTTTCTCATACTGAATTCTCACCACCTTTAAATTCGGTGTATTGAGTAGGCTTTCCATGATTAGTGGCTAAAGTTATCACATGCATCACATGCATGTTATGGTCTGGATCATCACACACATCTCATGATGTTACATTCTATTTGGACTCATGTACTTTGGGCATCATACCACACTAAATGTGGTCATTTACTGAAACGTTAGTTCACAGTCGTAGTGAACTTATTCAAGGACAACCTTGACTGCTCACCCAACACATAAAGGAAACGTTGTTTGAAACTTAAAGAATCAAACCTTACAAAAAGGAAGGGAATATTCTCCGCTGTTTATGGCAAGTGAACATGCATGATTGTAAAATCAACGCATGCACATTCTGAGGGCATGGAGTTTCCCAACCGTGATTCACAATGTCTATCGTGGAACTTGTGTAACATTTTCATCCTCGCCCTCCATGTCTCCTTCCTCCTCTCCCTCCTCCCCACCATCTTGGTCATCATCCTCTTCATCATCTTTGTTCACATACAAACTAAGTCCTTCCAGCTCCTAGCATGCCGCACCCACAAGCCCATCCTCACGAGCTTTGCGATGCAACTCATTGATACGCATGTCCTCCTCCTAGTATTCTGGTGCGACGATGCCGTGGGTGGAAACCGGGAAGTCAAGCAGCGAGCGCTCATTGATCCAGCTCTTGATTGTGAGGAGATTCTTCACTGTCAAGTGCGCAAGTGAGTGCCTGAAATGAGTGATGACATGCGTGCCAAGTGAGAACACGCGTTCAGAGGGTGTGGTGGTGGTTGGAAGTACAAGAACATCCATCGTAGAAAGGAAGAAGGAAGGATACTGTCTCTACAGTTTTTGATAGTGCTTGAGCACCTTGTATGTACTAGTTTTCTTTGGCAGCTTTGCCCATGCATCTACCTCCACCTCTAGCTACGACATCTCTGCGGTTGCTTCTGGTGCCTCAGGCTCTTCAGACAGATCCTTGTGTGGATCTGCCAGATCCTCTTCCATCAAAGCATCATCCTCCGTTGGGGGTGGAGGCCGTGGTTGAAGTTGTCATTCTCCACTAACAGCACTTGACCCTTGCTGCTACTGGGAGACCTGCTGCTGTGCAACCTGCACGCGTGCACCTTGCTGTTGCTGACCCTGCTCATTGGACCGCAGCTGTCGCTGCCGTGTACCCTGTCCACCCTCTTCATGTGCTGCCAGCTGTAGACTCTGCTCCTGGCTTTGGTGCATGGACTGAGAGCCTTCAGAGCCCTAGGTGCCTGCTGTGGTTGATGCTGCATCAGCTGCTACGAGAGCAGCGGCCTCCTCGTGTGCTATCACCACCCAGTCACGATAGGGGTGTAGCAGCGTCAGCACCTTGCTTTGCAATTCTGCGCCTAATCTCATCCCCACGAGCTTCGGCGTACGTTCAAACTGCCGGAGGCGGAAGCGGGGGTCACATGCTGTCGCAAGTATGTGGTTATTGGTGAGAAGCCGCTTGTACTTCTTCAGTTTCTCTTCCTCTACGGCAACCCCGTCCTTGATGCCCACCAACAGTTGCTCCTTGGCATCCAGCCGCCTAACCACACCTCCCCTCTTGCTCTTCTCACGTGCCATCATCGCCTTCACCTGCCACGATCCCAGCTTTTCCAAAATCAACTCGTAAAAGGGGATGACCGGGTTCATGGTGGGATACTTTGCTCCACGGATGTCATAAGTGAATGACTTGAACGGCTTCAGCACCACGATGAGTAGGGTGATAAGCCGCCACTTGTCACGGCTTGGTTTCAGCTCCTCTCCCTCAAAGCCGTAGCCATCAAGCCACACGGGAAGCACTTCCTTGATGATGAGGACACGCTCCATCATGTCGAGGGTGGCATTCCACCTCGTCTTGGTGTCTAGGTGCAGCGACTGATGCTTGACAGCTACTGGCGTTGCTGCATTGATGAGTGACCGCTCCCTTGAGGTGGAGCGGTTCACGAACACTACGATTGCACGAGCCTTGGAGACAATGGTCTCCACCTGGGGATGGCCCATGAGGTCCTTCACTGCAAGGTTCATTACGTGACCCAAGCAGCGGATATGGCCCTTGGGCAGCAGCCACAACTCCGCGTAGGGTATGATGAAATTGTTGATCATGGCATCGTTGGTCGACTCGTTGTCGACTGTCAGACAGAACATGCGGTCAAACAACCCCCATTGCTTCAACGCACTGGCCAGCACATCAAACACGTTTCGCGCATTGAGGCTCACTGGTAACGTGGGGAATGAGAGGGCCAGTGACTTTACCTGGAAGAAGTGGGAAGCAATGCGAGGAAATGCAGTGGCGAGGGATGCTGTTAGGNCATGGCAATGCTTCAGTTTGCATGGCATTGCATAGAACCGCAATGCAATGCTTTACATTGCATTTCATTATGACTAGATTGCAATATCCCCCCCCCCCTTCCCATGCCCAATGTGTGTGGTCAATATAAATCCATGCAATGCCATGCATTTCCATGCAAGTGCAACAAAGAATAAATAGGGAATTGCATGGCAGTGCTTCAGATTGCATGGAATTGCATAGACCCGCAATGCAATGCTTTTCATTGCATTGCATTGCAATTGGATTGCAATAGCTCCCCCCCCCCTCCAAATCCCAATCTGTTTCTTCAATGCCAATCCATGCAATACTTTGCATCTCTTGCAAATGCAACAAAGAATAGATATGGAAATGCATGGCGGTGCTTCAGATTGCATGCCATTGCAAAGAACCGCAATGCAATGCTTTGCATTGCGTTTCATTGCAACTGGATTGCAACATCTCCCCCCTCCCCACAATTCCCAATGTGTTTGCTCAATCCTAATACGTGCAATGCCATGCATTTGCATGCAAATGCATCACAAAATAGCTAGGAAAATGCAAGGCAGTGCTTCAGATTGCATAGCATTGCATAGAACCGCAATGCAATGCTTTGCATTGCATTGCATTGCAACTGGATTGCAACAGCCCCCTTCCCCCCCTCCCATTCCTAATGTGTTTTCTCAATGCTAATCCGTGCCATGCCATGCATTTGCACGCAAATGCATCACAGAATAGCTAGGGAAATGCAAGGGAGTGCTTCAGATTGCATAGTTTAGCATACAACCGCAATGCAATGCTTTGCATTCCATTACATTGCACCTGGATTGCAACAGTTTCTCCTCCCCCCCCCCCACTCCCAATCTATTTGTTCAATGCCAATCCATGTAGTACCATGCATTC
>SZWC01005809.1:41348-55510 GCA_023375785.1 Penium margaritaceum | reverse complement strand
CCCCCCTCCTCCCGCATTCTAGTTAAACTTATGTGACTAAAAGGTGCACCTGAAAATCGGTGATCCAGTGGGCCGTTACGCCAAGGTACTTCATGCCGTTCTCTCCCTTCCACCCGTCAGTTGTGAAATTGATGGCCAACGTCACCTCTGCGAGCATCTTCCTGATGCGCTTGCGGTATGCAGTTGCACCAATGACGATTTGCCTACTGATGGTCATGCGGCCCGGGAGGTCTGCTGCTGGGTTGGCATGCCAAAAGCCACGCAACAGCCAGTTGCTCTCCATGGACAAAAAGCTACAAATCTTGTCAATTCCGTGCTTCCATAGACAGCTCTGGAAGTAGAGCTTGTTGAAGACTACTCCAACCGCTGCTATTCCTCGGCCAATGACAGTGTTTGAAGCATTCACCCCCACAGCTGTAACCTGCTCAGCTGCGTTGCTCACGGCGTTGACAGTGGCAATCCTCAACTTTTGTGCTACTTCCAATTGCTTTACCTCCACGTGTTGCTTCCGGTGCTTGAGGCGCAAATGTTTCCACAAGGCTGAGGTGGTGCCGTCATTGTTGGATATGTCTTTTGGACATAGGCCGCACTGAACACGCGCTCCTTTGACGGGATCCATTCGCTTTGTGAGGTGATTCCAAACAACACTTGGCTCCTTCTCCCCTTTGCGCTTGTCACCAACTTCTCCCTCGTCGTCATCCTCATCGGGATCCTCCTCCTCCACAATCTGTGTAGTCTCTGTGACGGCCGCACTCTCGGCCATGGCAAGTCAAACAATGTGTCAAGTAAAGCCTCTGGTTGAGGCTAACTCCTGGAATCGATAAGCGAACATAGGTGCATCTTGTGTCTAGCTTTCCCACGGCGACGCTAACTCCTGGAACCAACTTATGCCGGCTCTGGCCATCAACACTGGCTGCGCCAATAGCCAGAGTGACTCTGGCCATCGATGGCCGGCTGATGCCGGCTGTGGCCCAGAGCCGGCATCAATTGCCTTAGATGGCAACCACCGACATCTGTTATCGATGCCAACAGATCTGTTTAGTGTTCTTGTTGATGCAAAAAAAATTGTCATGGTGTCATTTGATGGCCATACAATCGCCAGGTGGGCGGCCATGGACCAACGCAAGCCAAAAATCTCCATGGATGAATCAACGATGCAGGATCGCCGAACCATTTGCCGGTGTCCACATGCAAGGAACCGGTGAACAAACAAGCATGCACGGGTGGCTTCCAATTACCCCGAGGAGATTGCGGCTATTGTTCACTAGCCAGTGAACAATCGCCGCAATCTCCTGGCGGGGATTGCAAGTCGGCCGCCGACTTGCAATCGCCAATTCGAGTGATGGCTGACTGTGAGCAGCCATCACTCCGATATGTGGACAGAGGCGTCGAGCGAACACTCCGGGTTGTTTTTCTCCCTCCCCCCCAAAAACGTAGTAAAACTAAACGATCCGTGAATTCCGAATCGGACCCATTTCCAGGATCCGGATTTGCGGATCCGGATCTGGATTTGGGTTCGCGAATAAGATTTGCGGATCCTAAGATCCTGTGTGCAGCCTTACCAGGCATGGCCGGGCATTGCTTGGGTGTTGCCATGCATTGCTCGGTATTGCCCATGCATTCTCATGCATTGTATACGCATTGCTAGGGATTGCTATGCATTGCCATGCATTGCAAGGTACTGTCAGGTATTGCCTACGCATTGCAGGGCATTAGTGGCATTGTTAGGCATTGTCCAGGCATTGCCATGCATTGCAAGGTACTGTCAGGTATTGCCTACGCATTGCAGGGCATTAGTGGCATTGTTAGGCATTGTCCAGGCATTGCCATGCATTGCCAGGCATTTCCAATGCATTACCAAGCATTTTTCAAGGATTACCAGGCATTGCCCGGGCATTTCAAGGCATTCCATAGGCATTGCGCGGGGATTGCATAGACATTGTCAGGCATTGCCTAGACATTACTAGGCATTACCCCGGCATTACGAGGCATTGCCCAGGCATTTCCATGCATTGCCACGCATTGCTCAGGCCTTGCTCGGCATTGACTAGACGTTTCCATGCTTTTCATATGCATTGTTAGGCATTGCAAGGTGTTGCCAAGCATTGCCTGGCATTGTCCATGCACTGCCCATGCATTGCCAGGCATTGTCTAGGCATTGCAAGGCATTGCTTAGGCATTGCCAGGCATTCCCCATGCATTTTCCAGGCGTTGCCATGCATGAATCAGGTATTACCAGACATTGCCCAGACATTGCGAGACATTTCCAGGCATTGCTAGGCATTGTCAGGCATTTCCAAATCATTTCCGTGCATTGCCAAGGCATTGCTAGGCATTACCGAGGCATTGCCTGGGCACTGCCCATGATTTGCTAGGCATAGCCAGGCATTGCCTAGGCATTACCAGGCATTGTCAGGCATTGCCTAGACCTTGCCAAGCATTGCCCAGGCATTGCCCGGCATTGTGTGCGCATTGCCAGGCATTGCCTGGGCATTGCCCATGCATTGTTAAACATCTCCATGCATTTCCATGCTTTGGCTAGGCACTGTCACGCCTTGTCCAAGCATTTCTAGGCATTTTCCAGGCATTGCTTGGTATAGCCAAGCATTACCATGCATTGCCAGGCATTGGAAGGCATTGTCCACACGTTGTGAGGCATTCCTAGGTATTGCCCGAATGTTACCATACATGGCCAAGCATCGCCATGCCTTGCTAGGTACTGCCTAAGCATAGAAACGTATTTTCCAGGCATGACTAGGCAATGTCTTTGCATTTTCAAGCATTGCCAAACATTGGTTGACATTGTTAGGCATTACTTAGGAATTGCGAGGTATTGTATAGGCATTGCTCAGGCACTGCTAAGCAGTGCCATGCATTGCCCAAGCATTACTAGGCATTGTCCATGCATTACCAGACATTATCCAGGCATTGCCAAACATTGCCTCGGATTTCCCAGGCGTTTCCATGAAATGTCCGAGCATTGCGAGGCATTGCCAGGTATTGCAAGGCATTCCAATGCATTGCCAGGCATTGCCTATGCATTGGCAGGCATTGCTCAGGCATAACTAGGCATTGCCAGGCATTGGTATCCATTACACAGGCATTGCCATGCATTTTCCATGCATTGCCAGGCATTGGCCACGCATTTGCAAGGCATTACTAGACATTGTCCATGCATTTCCAGGCATTGCCAAGGAACTGCCAGGCATTGTCAGTCATTGCCAGGCATTGCCAACCATTGCCTCGGCATTGCCATGCATTACAAGGCATTGCTGGGCGATATCCAAGCATCGCCAGGCATTGCCAAGCATTGCCCAGGCATTGCCTGGCATTGTGTGCGCATTGCCAGGCATTGCCTGGGCATTGCCCATGCATTGCCAGGCATTGCCATGCGTTGCTGAGGCATTGCCAGACATTGCCAGGCATTGACAGTCATTTCACAGGCATTGCAAGGCATTGCCAGGCATGGCCTAGGCATTAACGGGCATTGCCCATGCATTACGAGGCATTGCCTAGGCATTGCCAAGCACTGCTTAGGCATTGCCAGGCATTGCCCAAGAATTTTTTAGCATTACCAGGCATTGCAAGGCAGTTCCCAACAATTGCCAAGTATTGCCTGGCATTACGAGGCATAGCCTGGGCATTGCCAGGCATTACCTAGGCATTGCTAGGCATTACCTAGGTATTACCAAGCATTGACAGGCCTTGTCCAGGCATTGTCATGCATTGTACGGCATTTCCTGGGCATTGGTATGCATTGCCAGGCACGGCACAGGAACTACCAGGTATTGCCTAGGTATTGCCAGGCACTGCCAGACATTGCCCGGCATTGCCGGGGCATTGCCATGCATTGCCCAGGGAATGCAAGGCATTGTCAAGGCATTTCCAGGCATTGCATGGCAATGCCACGCATTGTCCAGGCATTCGAGGCATTGCCCATATGTTTCCATGCATTCATTAGGCATTGCGATGCATTGCCAGGCATTGCTTGACATTACCTAGGAATTTTGAGACGTTGCCTAGGTAGTTCTAGCCATTGCCAGGAATTACTAGGCATGGATAGGCATTGCAAAGGTATTTCCAGGCATTGCGAGGCATTGCCCATGCATTGCGAGGCATTGCCAGGCATTGCCCAAGCATTGCCAACCATTACACAGCTATTTCCAAGCATGGCCAGGCATTGCCCAGGCATTGCTAGGTAATTAGTGGCATTGCAAAGCATTGCCACGCATTGCGCAGGCATTGCCAATCATCGCAAGGCATTGCCAAGCATTTTTTAGGCATGCCCATGCATTGCCCCGGCATTGCCAAGCTTTGCCCAGGCATTGCGAGGCATTCCCAAGCATTGCCTGGACATTGCAAGGCATTGCCCACACATTGCCATGTATTGTCTAGGCATTCTCAGAATTTGTCTAGGCATTGCCTCGCATTGCCAAGCATTACCCACAGATTTTCAGGCAATGTCCAGGCATTGCTAGGCATTTCCATGCATTGCCAGGCATTGCGGGGGATTACCCTAGAATTGCTAGGCATTGCCTAGGCACTACGAGGCATCGCCAGACATTGCCCAGGCATTGTAAGGCATTGCCAGGCAATGCCCACTAAGGGTGCACACTGGGTAAGATTCTCGGATCTCACGTTGGATCCTGATCCCCGGTTCCGGATCCTAGGATGGATTCGGATCCTCCGATCCAAGAAAAAATCCCCATTCCTATGGATCCCCGAATCTTTTCCGGATCCTATAGGCTGAGCAAGGATAATGTCTTACAATTTTTACTCCTAACCCCGTTTTCCCCTCTTTTACATGTGGTAAAAAGATCCCGGGATCCCGGATCGAATCTTGATCAAGGATCCGGATCCCCCGATCCGGATCCGGATCCAGATCCGGGTTCAAGGATAAGATTCCCGGATCCTATGATTTGGTGTGGAGCCTTATTGCCCACGCTCTGTTGGGCATAAGGCTGCACAGCAAATCCTAGGATCCGGGGATCTTATCCGTGAACCCGGATCCAGATCTGGATCCAGGGATCCGGATCCCTCATTCGGATTTGATCCGGGATCCAAGGATGTTTTCACCATTGGTGAAAGCATGTGAATTGGGGGTAGGAGTATAAAAATGTAAGGTATCATCCTCGCTCAGCGTATAGGATCCAGAAACGATTCGGGGATACCTAGGATCCGGGGATCTTTTCTTGGATCCGAGGATCCAAATCCGCCCTTGGATCCGGAACCGGGGATTAGGCTCCAACCTGGGATCCGGGAATCTTACCCGGTGTGCACCCTTAGTTGGGCATTTCCAAGCATTGCCATGCATTTCTAGGCATGCCATGGCATTGCCCGTGCATTGCCAAGCTTTGCCCAAGCATTGCCAGGAATTTTGAGGCATTGCGTAGGCATTGCTAGGCACTGTCTGGGCATTTCCCAGGCATTGCCAGCCATTGCAAGACATTTCCCAATTGTTATGCCAGGCATTGCTAGGCATTACCCAAGCATTGCTAGGAATTTTCCAAGCATTGCCTAGCATTGCCCAGGCATTGCAAGGCATTACCCAGGCATTGCCAGGCACTCGAAGGCAGGTCACATGCATTTCCAAGCATTGCCCAGGCATTACCCGGGCATTGTCGGGCATTGCCCAGGCATTTCAAGGCATTGCGAGGCATTGCCACACATTGTCCAAGCATTGCCAGGCTTTGTCAAGGTGTTGTCTTGTATACTCAAGTGTTGATGGGTAAATTGGGCCGTTCGAGGTCTCCGACGGTCAAGTCGACAGCTTGGACCTTCAAGTTCTGAAGGTACACTTGGAAAATCGGAATTCAAACGTCCGACGATTGATTCGACCAAACTTCAAAAGTCAAAGTCCCGAAGTTTGAGTTTGAACCTCCAACGCCTAAACTTGAAGTTTGGAACTTCAACTTTGACTTCTAAAGGTTTGAGCAAAAAATGTCGAAACTCAAAGCTCCAAACGGAATGTCGAGTTTTGCTGGACGTTCTTACATGACATGGAGTCATGCCATTTGCGATGTTCAAATTGGAAATGGTGTGGGTTGATGTGGCAAGGTTAATGGTGTGGTGGATGTTGGCGAAAGGTAATGGATTTGGATAGGAACCCTTGTTCCTATCCAAACAGCGGAGAGGCGGGTGTTGAGGGGGGTTGGGGGAGGGGATTTTTTTGCGGTTTGGTTCTTGTCAATGGGTGTTGAACCGGTCCTTGGTTTTTTGTTTTCCTCCCTTCCTCCCTCCTCCCCATGGACTGGCGAGTTCGGGTCAAGTCTGGATATCAGACTTGGACTCGCAAGTCTGGAACCTTGCCAGTCATTGTGAGGCATTGCCTGGCATTGCCCATGCCTTGCCACGTATTGCCATGCATTGCCCAGGCATTGCGAGGCATTGCGAGGCATTCCTCATGCATTTCTAAGAATTTCCCACGCATTGCTAGGCATTGCCCAGGCATGGCCAAACATTGCATAGGCATTGCCATGCATTGAACATGCATTGTCCACGCATTGCCAAGCATTGCCTAGGCATTAACATGCATTACCCATGCATTGCTAGGCGTTGTTAGGCATTGCCAGGTATTGCCCAAGCATTGTCAAGGCAATGTCAGGCATTGCCCAGACATTACTAGCCATTGCCCAGGCATTGCCAAGCATTACACGGGCATTCCCAAGCATTGCCTAGTTATTGCCAGGCATTGCGAGGCATTCCTCATGCATTTCTAAGAATTTCCCACGCATTGCTAGGCATTGCCCAGGCATGGCCAAACATTGCATAGGCATTGCCATGCATTGAACATGCATTGTCCACGCATTGCCAAGCATTGCCTAGGCATTAACATGCATTACCCATGCATTGCTAGGCGTTGTTAGGCATTGCCAGGTATTGCCCAAGCATTGTCAAGGCAATGTCAGGCATTGCCCAGACATTACTAGCCATTGCCCAGGCATTGCCAAGCATTTTCAAGGCATTGCCAAGCATTGCCAGGCATTGCAAGGCATGTCCACGCATTGATAGGCATTTCTTATGCATTGCCAGGCATTGCATAGGTATTGCAAGGCATTTCCGGGCATTACCAAGCATTTCCCAGGCATTGCTTAGCATTGCTAGGCAATGCAAGACATTTCCGAGGCGTTGCCAGGAATTATCTAGACATTACCAAGCATTCCCTGAGCATTTCCAGGAAGTGCCTTGGCATTGGCACGCATTGGCAGGCATTGCCCAGACATTGCCAGGGATTGTCAGGCATTGCCACATATTACCATGGCATTACCAAGCACTCTCCAGGCATTGCCGAGCATTGCCTCGGCATTGCTAGGCATTACCAGGCATTGCAGAGGCCTTGCAAGGTATTGCCCATGCATTACTAAGCATTGCCTAGGCATTGTCAAGCATTGTTCCACATTGCCCACGCATTCCATGGCATTGTCCAGGCATTGCCATGCATTGCCACGAACTGCCTAGGAATTGCCGGACATTCCCTGGCATTACCACGCATTGCCCAAGCATTGCCAAGCAATGACATGCATGTCCCATTCATTTCCAGGCGTTACATAGGCATTGCCATGCATGACCCAGGCATTGCCAAGCATTGCCCAGGAATTGCCAGGCATAAGAAGGCATTTTCCAGGCATTTTCCAGGCATGCATTTTCCGGGCAAAGCCTGGAAAATGCATGGTAATCCATGCATTTTCCAGGCTTTGCCAAGCATTGCCGGACATTGCCCAGACATTGCTAGGCATTACACAGGCATTGCTAGGCATTGTCCAGGCATTGCCAGGCATTACCAGGCATTGCTCAGGGAATTCCAGGCATTGCCAAGCATTGCCAAGGCATTGCCATACTTTGCAGATGCATTACCAATCATTGCTAAGGCATTGCCGAGACATTGCCAGGAGTTTTCAAGCATTTTCCAAGCATTGTCCAGGCATTGCCCAGGCATTGCCCAGGCATTGCCAAGCATTGCAAATCATCTGTCTGGCATTGCCGAGGCATAGTCCATGCTTGCCAGACATTGTTCAGGCATTGCCAAGGCATTGTCCACGCAATGCATAGGCAATGCCACTTGGAACCAGAACCGCGGTTCCGATTTTGTAATTGGAACCGCGGTTCTGGAACCGCGGTTCTTGGAACCCGTGTGTACGGTTGGAAATGCTTGGCAATGCCTAGCAATGCTTGGCACAACTCTAGCAGAATTCTGGCACAACTCTGGCACAACTCTGGCACAAGTCTGGTACAGCATGGGAATAATCCTGGCACAACTCCTAAACAACAATGGAATAAGCCTGGCACAACTCTCGCACAACTCTAGCACAACTATGGCACAACTCTGGTACAACTCTGGCATTACTCTGGCACATCTGTGGCACTAATCAGGCATAACTGTGGTACAACTCTGGCACAACTTTGGCATAAGTCTGGCACAACTCTGCCACAACTCTGCCATACATGTGCCACAACTCAGCAACAACTCTGCCACAACTGAAGCACAACTCTGGCAAAATTCTAGCACAACTCTTGCACAACTCTGGCAGAACTGTGGCAACGGTGCAACAGGGAGAGGAAGCTGGAGGTGTAGGAGTTACGAGAGGAGAAGGATGGAAAGGCAGGAGGTGAAGCGGTAGTGGGCGCAAGCAAGGCAATGAGTTGCTTTGTTTTCAGGAGAGTGACAGCTTGTTCCCCAGTTGGCCCAAGACCGATGAGCAAGAAGATTGATGTTGTCTCATATCCCGACAACAAGAGGTAGGTGGCTACAATAGAGGAAGTTGTGAGATGGATAGTGGCGCCGATTTGCTGATGCCAGGAGAGTGATGGCCTGTTCCCCGATTAGCTCGCAATTGCAGTAGGAAGACTATTGGTGTCTGATACTTTGGCCGCGGGGAGGACGCTGCTACTTCTGAGAATGTGAAAAGCGGTGCGGAGTCGCGACTTGAGATGAGGATGGCAATGAGGCTGAATTGACGTAGTTATTTGGAGCAAAGAAGGCACAGGAGGCTTATGATGAAGATGAGGATACTTGTAGTCATGATGGGTGACGAGGGATGAAAGATGTTAGCCAACAGGATGCTTCCAAGAAGATGACGGCAGACGGTGACGCGAGAGCTGCTTGCGGCTGTTGTCGACGAGTCACTGGTTGTTGGCCACAGGCGCAGAGTGAGCACAGGGCTTGGTCACAAGAACAAGTCGTCACTCTAGTGTGCAGAGCATTTCAGATGAAGCTACTGATGTCAGCTGCTGATAAATCCAAGGAGGTATGCGGGGTGCTGGCTGCGGCTCTAGAACAAGTATGGTGCACTTGCGACAGCAAAGCGGTGACTGGATCAAGATGCCTCTAGTGATGTTGCCTGATGCTCTGATATTATGTGAGGAGAATGCAACAAGCAGAGACGTTAAGAGCAGAAGCAGGCAGAAGCAATGGGAACGCACAAGTAGGTTAATAGAGTGACGGGAGCTGTGTGGTGCGAGCAGTCCCAAGGACTTGGCTGCAGAGCTGGTAGGAAGGCGAGGGACCGAGGTTGCAAGGTACACAAGAGGTTGAGAGAAACGTGAGTGCGAGGCAAGTGATGGATGACGAGTGTCAAGCAAAGGGTGACGGAGCAAAGAGTGGTGAGCTCGGAATGATTGGCAAAGGTAGACGGAGAAAGAGGCAAGCAGAGCAAGAATACGGGAGCAAACTCGTGGAACCGAAGGGAACAGGATGCAAACAACTGTTTTGGTTAACTTTAGGGAATGAACATCCTCGGCAATTTATTACAGAACAGGACAAAATCAACACAACAGCTTCTTTCTTCCTAGCCGAACGAGGTTGCGACGTGGTCGCAGTCATTAAGGACGGCTTGTCTTTGGCTCCTTGATCGTCACCAACAATTCGTTGGCTATGTGGTTCATGGTGGCTCAATGCTGAACCCGATCCTTATTGAGATCGCGGATTATCCAAGGGGTAAATATCTGTGTTGACTTCAATATTCCAATATTGCCATGCATTGCCAATGCATTGCCAGGCATCGCTTAGGCATTTCCCAACCATTGCAAGGCAATGCCATGCACTGCCAAGCATTGTCAGGCATTGCGATGCATGGCCAGGCATTGCTAGGCATTACCCATGCATTCTCCACGAATTACCGACATTGCTCATGCATTGCCAAGCATTTCCCAAGCATTGCCTGGCATTACCATGAATTGCCATGTATTGTCAAAGCAGTGCCAGGCATTACCTAAGCATTACCAGGCATAACCAAGGCATTTCAAGGCATTACCCATGCATTTTCTGGCATTACCCAAGCATTGCCAGGCATTCCTACGCATTGCCAACCAATGCACAATTACTGCCAGACATTGCCAGGCTTTTCCAAGTATTGTTGAGGCCTTCACAAGCATTTCCCTGGCATTTCCATGCATTGCGAGGCATTGCCAGGAATTGCCCACACACTGCCATGCAGTGCCCTAGGCATTCTCAAGCATTGTCAAGCCTTTCATAGACGTTGACAGGCATTGCCAAGCATTGCAATGCATTACCCAGGCATTTTCAGGAAGTGCCACGCATTGTCAGGCATTACCAAGCATTACCCACGCATTGTCAGGCATTGCCCATGCATTTGCAGGCACTACAAGGCATTGCCCAGGTATTTCCAGGCATTGCTTAAGCATTGTGATGCATTGTCAGGCATTTCTAGGCATTTTGAGGCATTGCAAGGCATTACCCATGCATTGTCTGGCATTACCCAAGCATTGCCAGGCATTCCTACGCATTGCCAGCCATTGCACAAGTACTGCCAAACATTGCCAGGCTTTCCCCGGTATTGTTGAGGCCTTCACAAGCATTTCCCTGGCATTTCCATGCATTGCCAGGCATTGCCATGCATTGCCCACGCATTGCCATGCAGTGCCCTAGGCATTGTCAAGCATTGTCAAGCCTTTCCTAGACGTTGCCTGGCATTGCCAAGCATTGCAATGCATTACCCAGGCATTGCCAAGAATCGCCACGCATAGTCAGGCATTGCCAGGCATTATCCGCGCATTGTCAGGCATTGCCCATGCATTTCCAGGCACTACAAGGCATTGCCTAGGCATTGTCAGGCATAGCTTGAGCATTGTAATGCATTGTCAGCCATTTCTAGGCATTTTGAGCCATTGCAAGGCAATGCCCATACATTGCTAAAGCATTGCAAGGCATTGTCTAGGCATTGCCAGGCATTGCTAGGCATTGCTGACGCATTGCCACGCATTGGCCAGGAATTGCAAGACATTGCAAGGTATTGCCAGGCATTGCCCAGGCATTGCAAGGCTTTGTCTAGGCATTGTCCAGTCATTGCCAGGCATTGCACAGGCATTCCCAGGCATTGAGTGGCATTGCCACGCATTTCTTGGGCATTTCCAGGCAATTCCACGCATTGCTTAGCATTTCTTAGACATTACTGTGCATTGTTCGGGCATTGTCAGGCATTTCCAGGCATTGCCCCTGCATTGCCAGGCATTACCCTGGCATTGCCAGGCATTTCCCATACATTGTAAGGCATTGCCAAGCATTGATTAGGCGTTGCCAGGAATTGCCACGCATTGTTAGGTTCTACACTAGCATTGCCAGACATTGCCAAGGCATTGCCAAGCATTGCCAAGCATTGCCAGGCATTGCCCAGGCATTGCCAGGCATTGCCGGGCATTATCTAAGCATTTGCAGGAATTTTCAAGCTTTGGCTAGGCATTGCCAAGCATTACCCAAGAATTGCAAGGCATGTCCATCCATTGTCAAACATTGTACAAGTCTTGCCGGGCATTGCCATGCATTGCCAAACATTACCAGACATTGCCCATGCATGGCCACGCATTGCCAGGCATTTTCAATGCTTTGCCAGGCATTACCTATTTACTACCAAGCATTGGCTAGGCCTTGCCAAGCACTGCCAGGCATTTCTAGGCACTGCCTAGGGATTGCCATGCATTTCGAGGCATTGTCTAAGCATTGTCAGGCATTGCCAGACATTATCCAAGAATTTCCTAGCATTGCCCGAGCATTGCTAGCCATTGCTCGGCATTTCTAAGCATTGCACACGCATTGCCAGGTATTGCCGAGGCATTGCTTGGCCTTGCCCAGGCATTGCGAAGCATTGCCCAGGCAATGCAACGCATTGTCCAGGCATTGCTGGACATTGCCTTGGCATTACCATGCATTGCCCAATCATTGCCAGGCATTTCTCGGGCATTGCCAAGCATTGCCCAGGCTTTGCAAAGCTTTGCCCGGGCATTGCCATGCATTGCCAGGCATTGCCCGGGCATTGACATGCATTTTCCAGGCATTGTCAAGCATTGCTAGGCATTGCCATGCACTTTCTAGGCATTTCCGGGCATTACCTAGTCGTTGCCAGGCATTGCCAAGAATGGCCTACGCATTACCTAGTATACCCACCCACTGCTAGGCATGTCAAGCATTGCCAAGCATTCCCAAGCATTGCCCGGGCATTGGTTGGCATTGCGGAGGCATTACCAGGCATTTCCAAGGCATTGCTATGCATTGTGAGGCAATGCCTGCGTTTCGAATGCCTTGCCAAAGGCATAACCAGGCATAGTGATGCATTCCCAGGCATTGTCCAATCATTGCCATGCAAGCCAAGCATTGACAAGCTTTGCCAGGCGTTGCCAGGAATTTTCAAGGCATTGCACAGGCATTGCTAGGTATTCCCAGGGCATTATCAGGCATTGCCAGGCATTGTCCATGCATTACCAGGCATTGCCGAGGCATTGCGTGGCAATGCCTGGAATTTCCTTGGCATTGCTAGGCATTTCCCAGGCATAGCCAGGCATTTCCAAGCATTGCCTTGGTGTTGCCAGGCATTACCAAGCATTGCCAATCATTTTCCTAGCATTTTCATGCATTGCCACACATTATCCAGGCATTGCCGGGCCTTTCGGGGGCATTGCCAGGCATTTTCTAGGCATTGTGTAGGCATCGCCAATCATTGCCATGCGTTGCACAGGCATTGCCAGGCATTATCAGGCATTGCCAAACATTATGTAAGCATTGCCACACATTACTAGACATTGCCCGTGCATTGCCAGGCATTGCCCAAACATTACCAGGCATTACCCCAGCATTGCCAGGTATTTCCCCGGCATTACTACGCATTGTGTAGGCAGTGCCAAACATATCCAGGCATTGCAAGACATTTCCTAGGCATTTCCAGGCATTGCCATGCATTACCATGCATTGCCGAGGCATTGCTAGGCATTATCTAGTAGTTTCCAGGCATTGTCCAAGCATTGGTAGGCATTGCGAGGCATTGTCAGGCATTGTCCAGGCATTCCCAGGCATTGTGAGGCATTTTCCATGCATTGCCAGGCATGGCCCACGCATTGCAAGGCATTTCCTAGGCATTGCCACGCATTGCCACACATTNAATCATTGCCGCGCATTGCCTAGGCATTTCAGACATTGTCCATGCATTCCCAGGCTTGGCCGGGCACTGCCTATGCATTGCCAAGCATTGCTAGGCATGGCCAGGCACTACGTGACAATACCTAGGCATAACCAGGCATTTCCCATGCATTTCCTGGCATAGCCAAGCATTGCTAAGGCATTGCCAGGCATGGCAAGGCATTGTTCAGGTATTTCAAGGAATAACCAGGCACTGTCCAACAATTACTAGGCATTGCCCAGGCATTGCCAAGCATTGCCATGCATTGCCCACTCATTACAAGGCATTAACAGGCATTGCCAATCATTGCCCTGGCATTGCCAAGCATTGCCCAGGCATTCCCAAGCATTGATAGGCATTGCCAAGATTTGCGAGGCATGCCCAGGAATTACCCATGCATTGCCAAGCTTTACCCAGGCAATGCCAGGCATTCTGAGGCATTTCCCAGGCATTGCGAGGCATTGCCTAGACATTGCCCGACATTGTCTAGGCATTACCAAGCATTGTCCACGCATTGCGGAGCATTGTGAGCCATTCCCCAAGCATTGCTAGGCATTGCCAAGCATTACCCAGGCATTGCCAGTCATTGCCCAGGTATTGCGGGACATTGTTAGACATGGCCAGGCATTGCCATGCATTTCCTTGGCATTGTTACGCATTGTACAGGCATTGCCATGCATTGCCCAAGCATTGCCGAGCTTTGCCGAGGCATTGCCAGGCAAACCCAGGCATTGCCCAGGCATTACCAGGCATTGCCCA
>SZWC01005809.1:15606-35388 GCA_023375785.1 Penium margaritaceum | reverse complement strand
CCCCCCCCCCCCAACACGTAGCAAAACTAAAGGATCCACGAGTCCCGAATCAAACCCATTTCTAGGATCCGGATTCGTGGATCCGGATTCGTGGATCCGGATCTAGATTCGAGTTCGCGGATACGATTTGCGGATCCTAAGATCCTGTGACCAACCTTACCGGGCATGGCCAGGCATTGCTCAAGTATTGCCATGCATTGCTCTGTATTGCCCATGCATTGTCAGACATTGTATAGGCATTGCTATGGATTCCTACGCATTGCCAAGCATTGCAAGGTATTGTCAGGTATCGCCTAGGCATTGCAGGGCATCAGCGGCATTTTCATGCATTGTCCAGGCCTTGCCATGCATTGCCATGCATTTCCCATGCCTTGCCAAGGATTTTTAAAGCATTATCGATCATGCCCCGGGCATTTTGAAGCATTGCATAGGCATTGCTGGGGCATTGCATAGACATTGCCAGGCATCGCCAGGCATTACCCCACCATTACGAGGCATTGCCCAGGCATTGCCATGCATTGCCAAGCATTGCTCAGGGCTTGCTAGGCATTACCCTGACTTTGCCATGCTTTTAATATGCATTACTAGGCATTGCAAGGTATTGCCTAGGCATTGCCAAGCATTGCCTGGCATTGTCCAGGCACTGCCCACGCATTGGCAGGCATTGTCTAGGCATTGCAAGGCATTGCTTAGGCATTCCCAGGCATTCTCCATGCATTGTCCAGGCATTGCCATGCATGACTCAGGTGTTACGAGGCATTGCCAGGCATTGCCCAGACATTGCAAGACATTTCCAGGCATTGTTAGGCATTGTCAGGCATTTTCGAATCATTTCCATGCATTGTCGAGGCATTGTGAGGCATTGCCCAGGCATTGCCTAGGCATTGCCCACGAATTGCTAGTCATAGCCAGGCATTGCCCAGGCATTATCAGGCATTGTCAGGCATTGCCTAGACATTGCCAGGCATTGTCGAGGCATTGCACAGGCATTGCAAGGCATTTCCAGGCGTTGCCCATGCATTGTTAAACATCTCCATGCATTGCCATGCATTGGCTAGGCACTGTCACACATTGTCCAGGCATTTCCACGCATTTCCCAGGCATCGCTTGGCATACCCAAGCATTACCATGCATTGCCAGGCATTGTAAATCATTGTCCACACATTGCCAGGTATTCCCAGGTATTGCCAGAACATTACCATACATGGCCAAGCATTGCCATGCATTGCTAGGCATTGCCTAAGCATAGCCACGCATTTTCCAGGCATGACTAGGCAATGTCCATGCATTTCAAGGCATGCCAAACATTGGTTGATATTGTTAGGCATTGCCTAGGAATTGCGAGATATAGTATAGGCATTGCTCAGGCATTGCTAAGCAATGCCATGCATTGCCCAAGCATTGCCAGGCATTTTCCATGCATTGCCAGACATCATCCAGGCATTGCCAAGCATTGCCTAGGATTTCCCAGGCGTTTCCATGAAATGTCTGAGCATTGTGAGGCATTACCAGGTATTGCAGGGCATTCCAATGCATTGCCAGGCATTGCCTATGCATTGGCAGGCATTGCCCAGGCATTACGGCGCATTTCAAGGCATTTCTATCCATGACACGGGCAATGCCATGCATTTTCCATGCATTTCCAGGCATTGTCCACGCATTTTCCAGGCATTCCTAGGCATTGTCCATGCATTGCCAGGCATTGCCAAGGCATTGCCATGCATTGCCAGTCATTGCTAGGCATTGCCATGCATTACCAGGCATTGCTAGGCAATGCCCACGCATCGCTTGGCATTGCCAAGCATTGCCGAGGCATTGCCGGTCATTGCCAAGCATTGCCTAGGCATTCCCGGGCATTGCCTGCGCATTGCCAAGCATTACGTGGGCATTGCCCAAGCATTGCCATGGATTGCCATGCGCTGCTGAGGCATTGCCAGGCATTGACATTCATTTCACAGGCATTGCAAGGCATTGCCAGGCATTGCCTAGGCATTAACAGGCATTGTCCATGCATTATGAGGCATTCCGAAGGCATTGCCAGGCATTGCACAGGCATTTCTGAGCATTACGAGGCATTGCAAGGCGTTCCCCAGCGATTGCCAAGTATTGCCTGGAAATACGAGGCATAGCCTGGGCATTGCTAGGAATTACCCCGGCATTGCCAGGCATTACCTAGGCATTGCCAGGCATTGACAGGCATTGTCGAGATATTGTCACGCATTGTACGGCATTGTCTGAGTATTGGTAGGCATTGCCAGGCATTGCCCAGGAACTACTAGGCATTGCCCAGGCATTGCCAGGCACTGCCAGACATTGTGAGGCATTGCCCGGGCATTGCCATGCATTGCCCAGGCATTGCAAGGCATTGTCAAGGTATTTCCAGGCATTGCAAGGCAATGCCACACATTGTGCAGGCATTCCAGACATTGCCCATACGTGTCCATGCATTCCTTAGGCATTGCGAGGCATTGCCAGGCATTACTTGACATTACCTAGGCATTTCAAGGCGTTGTCCAGGCGGTTCCAGGCATTGCCAGGCATTGCTAGGCATTGATAGGCATTGCCAAGGTATTGCCAAGCATTGCGAGGATTTGCCCATGCACTGCGAGGCATTGCCAGGCATTGCCCAAGCATTACCAAGCATGAGTGAGCTATTTCAAGCATTGCCAGGCATTGCCCAGGCATTACCAAGCAATCAGTGGCATTGCAAGGCATTTCCAGGCATGGTAGACGCATTGCCAAGCATCAAGAGGAATTGCTAGGCATTTTCGAGGCATGTCCATGCATTGACCCGGCATTGCCAAGCTTTGCCCAGGCATTGCCAGGCATTCCCAAGCATTGCCTGGACATTGCGAGGCATTGCCCATACAGTACCATGTATTGTCTAGGCATTATCAGATATAGTCCAGGTATTACCTCGCATTGCCAAGCATTACCCACGGATTTCCAGGCAATGTCCAGGCATTGCTAGGCATTTCCATGCATTGCCAGGCATTGTCCAGGCATTGTGAGGGATTACCCTAGAATTGCTAGGCATTGTCTAAGCGCTACCAGGCATCGCCAGACATTGCCCGGGCATTATAAGGCATTGCCAGGCATTGCCCACGCTCTGTTGGGCATTTCCAAGCATTGCAATGCATTGCTAGGCATGCCATGGCATTGCCCATGCATTGCCAAGCTTTGCCCAGGCATGGCCAAGCATTTTGAGGCATTGCGCAGGCATTGTTAGGCACTGTCTAGGCGTTTCCCAGGCATTGCCAGCCATTGCCTTCCAATGCCTGGCAATGCCTGGATAATGCCTAGCAATGCCTGGCATAATAACTGGAAAATGCGTGGGCATTTCCCAGTTTTTATGCCAGGCATTACTTGGCATTACCAAGGTGTTGCTAGGAGTTTTCCAAGCATTGCCTAGCATTGCCCATGCATTGCAAGGCATTACCCAGGCATGGCCAGGCATTGGGAGGCAGGTCACATGCATTTCCAGGCATTGCCCAGGCATTGTCCGGGCATTGCCAGGCATTGCCCAGGCATTTCAAGGTATTGTGAGGCATTGCCACGCATTGTCCAAGCGTTGCCAGGAATTGTCAAGGCATTGTCTTGTATACTCAGGTGTCGATGGGTCAATTGGGTTGTTTGAGTTCTCGGACGGTCAAGTTGACAGCTTGGACCTTCGAGTTCCAAAGTTACGCACGGAAAATCGGAATTCGAACGTCCGACAATTGAATCGACCAAACTTCGAAAGTCTAAGTTCCAAAGTTTGAGTTTGAACCTCCAAGGCCTAAAGTTGAAGTTTGGAACTTCAACTTCGACTTCTGAACGTTTGAGCAAAAAATGTCGGAACTCAAAGCTCCAAACAAAACGCCAAGTTTTGCTGGACGTTCTTACATGACATGGATTCATGCCATTTGCGATGTTCAGTTTGCGGATGGTGTGGGTTGATGTGGCGAGGTGAATGGTATGGCGGATGTTGCCGGAAGGCGGTGGATTTGGACAAGAACCCATCTTCCTATCCAAACAGCGGAGAGGCGGGTGTCGAGGGGGGTTGGGGGAGGGATTTTTTTGCGGTTTGGTTCTTGTCGATGGGTGTTGAACCGGTCCTTGGTTTTTTTTGTTTTCCTCCCTCCCTCCCTCCTCCCCATGGACTGGGGAGTCCGAGTCAAGTCTGGATGTTAGACTTGGACTCGCAAGTCTGGAAACTGACTCCGACTTCCGATTCTGACTTGCGAGTCGTGGCTTTTGGTGAACACCCTTAGGCGCATGTGGGGTGCAGGTGGGGCGCATGTAGGGTGCAAGTGAGGTACAAATTGGGCGCAAGTGGGGTGCAAATGGGGCACAAGTGGGGCGCAAGTGGGGCACAAGTGGGACGCAAGTGGGGCACAAATGGGGTGCAAGTATGGCGCAAGTGGGGCGCAAGTAGAAAGCAAGTGGGGCGCAAGTGGGGTGCAAGTAGGGCACAAGTGGGGCACAAGTGGGACACAAGTAGGACACAAATGGGGCGCAATTGGGACACAAGTAGGGTGCAAGTGGGTGCAAGTGGGGCGCACGTGGGACGCAAGTAGTCCACGCTCTCACCACCTTTGTCCACTATTCCGGCTCTTCCTGCTCTGCTTCGTCACTCTCTCGATCTTTCGCCCAACATCAGTATATCACTCACTTTGCTCTCGTGTTCTCTTAATACTTTCTGTATACTTTTGAGTCCCGGTGCCTCGCCTCTTTGCAAGCTCTACAACTAACAGATCGGGACTGCTCTTGCTGTCGTCACTCTACAGACGTACTCCTGGATATTCCGTTGCTTCTGCCTATTTCTGCTCTTGTCGTCCCCATTGAATGCATTATTCTGATACAAGTAGGGCAAAAGTGGGGCGCATGTGCAGCGCAAGTGGGGCGCAAGTGGGGTGCAAGTGGGGCGCCAGTGGGGTGCAAGTAGGACGCATGTGGGGTGCAAGGCGTTAGTAGGTCACAATTGGGGCGCACGTAGGGCAAGGTGGGGCACTACTACGGTGCAAGAGGGGTGCAAGTGGGGTGCAAGTAGGGCGCGAGTGGGGCACAAGTAGGGCGTATGTGGGGCACAAGCAGGGCACAAGTGGGGTGCAAGTATCGCGCAAGTGGTGCGCAAGTATGGCACAAGTGGGGGGTTCGGTAGGGTGCAAGAGGGACAAAAGAGGGCGCAAGTGGGGCGCAAGTGGGGCGCAAGAGCGGCACAAGTGAGGTGCAAGTGGAGCACTAGTGGGGTGCAAGTGGGGCACAAGTAGGACGCAAGTGAGGCGAAGGTGGGATGTAAGTGGGGTGCAAGTGGGGTGCAAGTGGGGCGCAAGTAGGGTGCAAGTAGGGCGCAAGTGGGGCGCAAGTAGGGCGCAAGTGGGGCGCAAGTAGGGCGCAAGTGGGGCGCAAGTAGGGCGCAAGTGGGGCGCAAGTAGGGCGCAAGTGGGGCGCAAGTAGGGCGCAAGTGGGGCGCAAGTAGGGCGCAAGTGGGGCGCAAGTAGGGCGCAAGTGGGGCGCAAGTAGGGCGCAAGTGGGGCGCAAGTAGGGCGCAAGTGGGGCGCAAGTAGGGCGCAAGTGGGGCGCAAGTAGGGCGCAAGTGGGGCGCAAGTAGGGCGCAAGTGGGGCGCAAGTAGGGCGCAAGTGGGGCGCAAGTAGGGCGCAAGTGGGGCGCAAGTAGGGCGCAAGTGGGGCGCAAGTAGGGCGCAAGTGGGGCGCAAGTAGGGCGCAAGTGGGGCGCAAGTAGGGCGCAAGTGGGGCGCAAGTAGGGCGCAAGTGGGGCGCAAGTAGGGCGCAAGTGGGGCGCAAGTAGGGCGCAAGTGGGGCGCAAGTAGGGCGCAAGTGGGGCGCAAGTAGGGCGCAAGTGGGGCGCAAGTAGGGCGCAAGTGGGGCGCAAGTAGGGCGCAAGTGGGGCGCAAGTAGGGCGCAAGTGGGGCGCAAGTAGGGCGCAAGTGGGGCGCAAGTAGGGCGCAAGTGGGGCGCAAGTAGGGCGCAAGTGGGGCGCAAGTAGGGCGCAAGTGGGGCGCAAGTAGGGCGCAAGTGGGGCGCAAGTAGGGCGCAAGTGGGGCGCAAGTAGGGCGCAAGTGGGGCGCAAGTAGGGTGCAAGTGGGATGCAAGTAAGGTGCAAGTGGGGCACAAGTGGGGTGCTTGCAGGGCGCAAGTGGGGCGCAAGTAGGGCGTAAGTGGGGCGCAAGTAGGATGCAAGTAGAGCGCAAGTGGGCCGCAAGTGGGACGCAAGTAGGGCGCAAGTACAACGCTAGGAGGGTCCATAGTGGGGTACAAGTGGGGCACAAGTGGGTTACAAGTAGGACACAAGCAGGGTGCAAGTGGGGAGTAAGTGGGGCGCAAGTGGGATGCACGTGGGGCGCAAGTGGAGTGTGAGTGGGACGCAAGTAGGCACAAGTGCTGCGCAAGTGGGCCGCAAGTATGGCGCAAGTGGGACGCAGTTATGATGGAAGTAGGGCACGAGAGGGTGCAAGTGCGGCGTACGTAATGCAAAGGTAGGGCACAAGTGGGACGCATGTAAGGCGCAAGTGGGGCACAAGTGGGACGCAAGTGGGACGCACGTAGGGCACAAGTGGGGCGCAAGTATGGTGCAAGAGGGGCACAAGTGGGGCGCAAGTGGGGCGCAAGTGGGGCGTAAGTGGGGTGCAAGTGGGACGGAAGTGGGGCGCAAGTGGGTGCAAGTGGGGCGCAAGTGGGGCACAAGTGGGGCGTAAGTAGGACGCAAGTAGGACGTAAGTGGGGCGCAAGGAGGGCGCAAATAGGATGCAAGTGGATTGTAAGTGGCGGACAAGTAGGACGCAAGTAGCGAACAAGTGGGGCGCAAGAAGGGGGCACCTGGGGTACAAGTGAGGCGCATGTAAGGCACAACTTGGGCACAAGTAGGGCAGAAGTGGGATGCAAGTGGGACGCAAATTGGATGCGTGTAGGGCGCAAGTGGGGCATTCGTAGGGCAGAAGTAGGGCACAAGTGGGGCACAAGTAGGGGACAAGTGGGGCGCAAGTGGGGCGCAAGTGGGACGCATGTAGGGCACAAGTGGGGCACAAGTAGGGTGTAAGAGGGGCACAAGTTTGACGCAAATGGGGCGCAAGTGGGACGCAAGTGAGGCGCAATTGAGGCCCATGTAGGGTGCAAGTGTGGCACAAGTGGGGCACAAGTGGGTGGCAAGCCAGGCGCAAGTGGGGCGCAAGTGGGACGCAAGCACGACACAAGAAGGATGCAAGTGGGCCGCAAGTGAGGCAGAAGTAGTACGTGAGTGGGGCGCAAGTGGGGCACAAGTCGGGCGCAAGTTGGGTCCAATGGGGCATAAACATGACACACGTGGGTTGCAAGTATGGCGTACATTGGGCGTAAGTATAGCGCAAGTGGGACACACGTTGGTCGCACGTTGGGCGCGAGTGGGGTGCAAGTGGGTGCAAGTCGGACGCAAGTGGGGCTCAAGTGGGGCGCAAGTGGGACGCAAGTGGGGCGCAATTGGGGTGCAAGTGGGGCATAGGTGGGGAAAAATTGGAGCACAAGTGGGGTNTGGGGCCCAAGTGGGGCGCAAGTGACACGCAAGTGGGACGCAAGTGGGGCGAGTGTGGGGCGCAAGTAGGGTGTTAGTATGGCACAAGTGGGCCGCAAGTGGGACGCAAGTGGGGCGCAAATGGGGCGCAAGTAAAGCGTAAGTGGGACGCAAGTAGGGCGCAAGTGGGGCGCAAGTGGGATGCACGTAGGGCGCAAGTGGGGCGCAAGTAGGACGCAAATGGGACGTAAGTAGGGCGCAAGTACGGCACAAGTGGGACGCAAGTGAGGCGCATGTAGAGCGCAAGTGGGGCGCAAGTGTCAGAACTAAGAAAGTTCACTTGTCACATGACACCCACGACAGTGGAACATCCAATACGTTTACCCAACTTACCACTCCGGGCTCAGGTCTACCGGCAAAAAGAAATCATGGACAGGTCCAGCTCACCTCCGTAGAACAAGACCACCAACGTTTTGACCAACGGCGAATGACTAACGAGAAAGCCGCTAGAAGACCTCGACCACCAGCAACAAACAAAAATGGCAATGCTGGCTTTGCACCAATTCTTTGGCGCCTTGGTACCCACGTCGGGACAAACAGAGCACAGGCAGAATACAACAAGAGGCACAAATGGGGCGCTCGTAGGGCGCAAGTGGGGCGCAAGTAGGGCGCAAATGGGACGCAACAGGGGCGCAAGTGGGGCGCAAGTGGGGCGCTACTGTGGTGCAAGTAGGGCGGAAATCGGGCGCACGTGTGGTGTATATGGGACGCAACTAGGACACAAGTGGGGTGCAAGTTGGGCGCAAGTGGGACACGAGTAGGGCGCAAGTGGGGCGCAAGTGGGACGCAAGTAGGGTACAAGTAGGGCGCAAGTAGGGCGCAAGTGGGGCGCAAGTGGGGCGTAAGTGGGGTGCAAGTTGGGCGCAAGTGGGACACGAGTAGGGCGCAAGTGGGGCGCAAGTGGGACGCAAGTAGGGTACAAGTAGGGCGCAAGTAGGGCGCAAGTGGGGCGCAAGTGGGTCGCACGTAGGGCACAAGTGGGGCGCAAGTGGGGTGCAAGTTGGGCGCAAGTGCGACGGAAGTGGGACGCAAGTGGGGCGCAAGTGGGGCGTAAGTGGGGTGCAAGTGGGGCACATAAGGGACGCAAAACGGGTGCAAGTGGGGCGCAAATGGGGCGCAAGTAGGGGACAGGTGGAGCGCAAGTAGGGCGCAAGAGGGGCTTAAGTGGGGCGCACGTAGCGCGCAAGTGTGACACAAGTGGGGCGTAAATGGGCGTAAATGGGACGCAAGTAGGGTGCACGTGGGGCGCAACTGGGGTGCAAGTCGGGCGCAAGTGAGACGAAAGTGGGGTGCAAGTGGAGCGCAAGTGGGCGGAAGTATAGCACAAGTGGGATGCAAGTGGGGTGCAAGTAGGGCGCAAGTGGGGTACAAGTGGGACACAAGTAGGACGCAAGTGGGGCATAGATCGGATGCAAATAGGGCTCATGTGGGGCGCAACTAGGGCACAAGTAGGGCGCAAGTGGGGCGCAAGTGAAGCGCAAGTGGGATGCAAGTGGGGCACACGTAGTGTGCAAGTGGGGCGCAAATAGGACGCAAGTGGGGCGCAAGTGGGGCGCAAGTGAAGCGCAAGTGGGATGCAAGTGGGGCACACGTAGTGTGCAAGTGGGGCGCAAATAGGACGCAAGTGGGGCGCAAGAGGGGGGCAAGTGGGATGCTAGTGGAGCATAACTGGGGCACAGGTGGGGCGCAAATGGGGCGCAAGTAGGGCGCAAGTGGGGCCCAAGTGAGATGTAAGTAGGGTGCAAGTAGGGTGCAAGTGGGGCGGAAAGAGGATGCAGGTGGGGCGCAAGTGGGACGCAAGTAGGACGCAAGTGGAGCACAAGTGGGCACACATTGGGCGCAAGTGGGGCACAAGTGGGGCGCAAGTGGGATGCAAGTAAGATACAAGTGGGGCGCAAGTGGGGCGCAAGTGGGGTTCAAGTGGGGCGTAGATGGGGCGCAGGTGGGGTGGAAGTGGGGCACAAGTGGGGCGCAAGTGGGGCGCAAGTAGGGCGCAAGTGGAGTGCAAGTGGGGCGCAAGTGGAGAGCAAGGGAGGCGCAAGTCGGACGCAAGTGGGACGCAAGTGGGGCGCAAGTAGGACGCAAGTAGGGCGCAAGTGGGGCGCAAGTAGGGCGCAAGTGGAGTGCAAGTGGGGCGCAAGTGGAGAGCAAGGGAGGCGCAAGTCGGACGCAAGTGGGACGCAAGTGGGGCGCAAGTAGGACGCAAGTAGGGCGCAAGTGGGGCGCAAGTAGGGCGCAAGTGGAGTGCAAGTGGGGCGCAAGTGGAGAGCAAGGGAGGCGCAAGTCGGACGCAAGTGGGACGCAAGTGGGGCGCAAGTAGGACGCAAGTAGGGCGCAAGTGGGGCGCAAGTAGGGCGCAAGTGGAGTGCAAGTGGGGCGCAAGTGGGGAGCAAGGGAGGCGCAAGTCGGACGCAAGTGGGACACAAGTGGGGCGCAAGTAGGTCACAAGTAGGGCGCAAGTGGGGCGCAAGTAGGGCGCAAGTGGGACGCAAGTAGGGCGCGAGTGGGGTGCAAGGGGGGCGTACGTAGGGCGTAAGTTGGGCGCTACTAGGATGTAAGTAGGGCACACGTGGGGCGCAAGTGGGACGCTAGTGGGGCGCAAGTAGGGAACAAGTGAGACACAAGTGGAGAAAGTGGGACACAAGTGGGGCGCATGTAGGACGCAAGTAGGATGCAAGTGGGGCGCAAGTAGGGTGCAAGTAGTGTCCAAGTGGAGTGCAAGTGCGACGCAAGTAGGACGCAAGTGAGACGCAATTGGGACACAGGTGGGGCACAAGTGGGGTACAAGTTGGGTACAAATGGGGTACAAGTGAGGCACAAGTGGGGCGCAATTGGAGCGCAAGTGGGGTGCACGCAGGGCGCAAGTGGGGTACAAGTAATGCGCAAGATGGGCACAAAAGGGGCGCAAGTGAAACGCAAGTGAAACGCAAGTGGGGCACAAGTGGGGTGCATGTTGGTCGCAAGTAGGGTGTAACTGGGACTGAATTGGGGCGCAAGTATGACGCAAGTGGTTCACAAGTGGGGTACAAGTGGGACGCAAGTAGGGGGCAAGTGGGGTGCAGGTAGGGCACAAGTGGTACGCAAGTGGGGCGCTCGTAGGGCGCAAGTGGGGCGCAAGTGGGGCTCAAGTGGGACGCAAATGGGACTCAAGTGGGATGTGAGTGGGGTGCACGTGGGGCGCAAGTGGGACGCAAGTGGGGTGTAAGTGGGGTGTAATTGGGACGCAGGTGGGGCGCAAGTGGGATGTAAGTGGGTTGCAAGTGGGGTGCAAGTGATCAACAGCAACGTATCCAGGACCAAAAAGCTCAAGTAGCAGCCATCCAAACAAGGCTTTAGGTAGTGCGGCGACTGTATGATGCATTAAACGAGACCGCAAATAGAGGCAACAAACAACTTACAACACAGAGACAGCGCATCATGGACCAACGTGCATAATTGGGCTGTACCCTCCGAGCGGCCCGTAGAGAGACACCCCGCTTGACTCCAACAACTCGACGCGCACTTGCTAGACCTATAGCAGCTGCGGACCGAGTGTGAGGAAGAGTGGACAACAGAATGTGCTTGGCTGCGGGATATGTCGCAACAGCAAGAGAACGTCTTGGCCCTCTATGAGGATGTTTCACGACAATACCGTACCCTCTGCATGCTGGTTGAGTGTGCTAAACAACTCATCGATGAGTGCGAGCTGTACCTACAACATCAGTTGATATATGACGTGGCTCGGGCATTCATCACCATTGTCGTGAACAGGTTGCAAGATGAGTATGAGGAGTACATGGAAGAATTGCGACACCTCTACCCGCTAGAGTTTTTCCAGTGCTGGCAGACCAGCGGCCTTCCACTGGTCGGACTTCTTCCGTTTTCTCTACCCACTTGATCTCTCTCTTCACCGCGGTGCGCATGCCTTCTGCTGCTTTCTTGACTTGGCAGTGCAACACCGCCAGCAAGGTACCTTGACTGCAAGTGTGCATCCTTTTGCTCAATGCGGGATTGTGCTGCGAGCTATACATCAACATGTGGAAGCATAGAGGCTGGATCATGCGGGGCTAACAGCCATCTTTTTGGTATAGATTCCTGACCATCGTGAAGGGATGGCACTCTGGGTGCTCATGCGCTGGCTCCACCATCAACGTCTTGGCTCACCTCCTCCGGCGTCTGAAACTGGAACCAGCAGCGCAGACTCGCCCCGCAACCATGTTGGACTCCCCCAAGCTGACCAATCAGTCTTGATCGCGGCTCCACTCTCGGCGCGCGATCTTTCTCCCTTTGCAGCCCCTCAAGAAGGGAGCGCCACCAGTCTTATGCACCCTCTACCCGCGATTCCCGTGGTTGTAACGGCCACAAGCACCACGACTGTCTCGCCTCCGGTGGATAACCTACTGGCTTTTCTCTGTCCCCCTTCACTTTCTTCCCCTCCCATCTGGAGTTACGCTTTGATTGCACTTCTAGTCTTTGGTCCTCTTCCCCAACCACCCTCTTCTCCTTCCCCAACTCCTATTCCGTCGACATCCGCAGCCCCGGCGGGTGCGCTGCCAGTCGATCATCAGCTGTCTCGCAACGACCTGGTAGGGGTTGTACCGGCTTCCCCTAACTTCAAGGGACCGTCCGCCGTGCCGAGGGCAACACCCGTTCCAGTGGATCATCCACCTACTTTCCCTCACTCCACGGGTACGGCAGCCTGCTTACATGGAATCTGCCGCACACGCAAATCTTGTGCAAGGAAGAGCAAGTCATGGACATCTGCGATGGAGTTGAGGCGAGTGAGAGGTGTTCTTTGGGCAAGAGGAGAGAGCCACAATTGATCCTCATGATGGAGGGGCAGAATGGGTATCTTTCTAGGCTTGTATGGGGCAGTTTGTGAGTATTCTGGCCTTCCACAATTCGGCCTTCCCCACAGAAGGCCGGTGCCTGGTTGTAACCCCATGGAATTGGGTGTTTAGTAATAATTGCTTCATAAATGGGGTTCCGCGGAAGAGGCAAAACAAGGGCATGGGGTGTATCTGCGGATGAGGCAGCTTGGGAGGGCAATGTGGGTGACTTTGGGGTCCGCGGAAGGCCTCAAAACATGGTGCAAGGTTCAACCGCGGATTTGGGTTGTTTCGAATGCCATTGGAGCAAGTTTTGGGTGCACATAGGATGTGACAAAGTGCCGTGATGGTCAAGAGCAGAATGGGCATGCTAGGGAGGTGTTATGTGGCTAAGGTGAGGAGGAAGTACCGTGGAATGGTCCTTGGTGCCTAACCCACGGAATTACCTTGCCAGTAGCAACAGAGGAGAGAGTTACAATGCCGCGAAAGAGGTAGAAAGTTGCCATGATGTTGACCTGCGGATTTGTCACATGTCTGATGGAGTTGGAGTCACCTGTGTGGACAAAAGGGGTGCGGAAAGTAGCCTCCATGTGTATCCGCGGATTTCGTGTTTGGAGGGGGGGCGAGTGAGGGCAGAACAAGAGGCGCAAGTGGTGCGGACGTAGGAAGGGGTCACACAAGGTACGGAAGTGTTTTACAAGACGCGGGAAGACACCTGGACCAGGAATGGCGGGAACCACAAGGCGCGAAGACCAACAAGTGGCGGGAGGCGGCGCAACAAGCAAGGAGGAAGTAATGGCAGAACTTGTTTCACGGATGGGAACAAAGTAGTGGTGGTAGTCGGTGTGAATACAAAGGGGCCATGGCGCGGCAAAGATGGGTGTAGTGGACTATATAATGGGCTTAGTTGCATCAGTGTGGTGTGGAGTCGGGCTTGCACACTTGTATTCTACTGACACGAGTTGAGTCAATCAAGCTCATTACCTCACAACCTTGTCTTTCTCTCTCCCTCACCTCAGCCCTTTGTCATAATGGAATCCACAAGTTAATCTGAACACTCCAAAGATGACAAGAGATGTTCCTCAAAACCACTCACAAGACTGGCATGACACAAGTGAAGACCGCTGAGGAGTGCCCAAGCGACCGCAGAAGTGGACTGGTGGCCGTTGGACAACTCTCGAGAGAGCGGAAGGAAACGTATCAGGCCTCTGTTGTAGGTTTTCTATCTCTGTATCCTGGTTTTGCGGAATTACCATGTTCTATGCTTTAGTGGAGTAATGGAATCCGTAATGAGGGTGTTGCGAAAGTGACTAATGGGTAGGAATACGGAATGGGCTTGTTTTAGGGGTACAGATGGTGCAAAATCCACAGAAGAGGGGCTCCAAAAGTGGGCCATGTGTGTACCAGCGGCATTGCCATATCAGGGGCACTAGGGGCAAGCCAAATCCGCGGAATAGGGATGTTCCTGGGGGGTTGATGGAGTTCCGCGGAATTGCCATGTCACAGGTGTGATGTGAAGGGAGGAAAGACCACTTGTGAGTGATCAATTGCGCTAATGTCTTGTGGTGGACGTGGAATGAAGTTTTGTGCTGTGCGGAAGGAGGAGATCTACAAAAGACAGCATGGAAGGCGCGGAAGTGAAGTGACATCGCGGAATAATGACAAGCGCAGCAAAACATGGGGTAGCACTATTTATAGTGCGGTGAGCGTCGACGTGTCCTTGCTCTTCGACAAGCAGAACTACACTGCAGGCCTTCAGAAGATCAGTTTGATGGGGCTCCGTGGTGAACAGTACTGCAAGTGCGGCAGAGTACGAGGTGTAGACATGACTCCTTGGTGCATAGGGCTCCAAAGCGGTAGAGATGCCGAATGGAGCGGAGTTGCATGGCAAGTAGCAGCAGAAGAATAAGTACAGAGCTGGTCACTTGTTGTAACCTTCATTTGCAAAAGGCAACTTGAGTGTCTGATAAGGAGACTTGGAAGGAAGTTTTCCCGTGGCATGTTCGTCAGCTGGTTGTGACCACCTCCATGTTACATATGTGTTTGCGAAAATATGTACATAGGAGAAATTGTGTGTTCGAAGAGCGTGTACCGCGCAATAACTGCGAGGTGGCACACGAGAACAGCACAGTAGTAGGAACTTCTTTCCACGGCTCAAGTGTGACATGGAAGGAATGATCTTCATGCATCGGTGCTTGCGAGATAAGGGATGAAGGAACCATTGTGCGCTAGATGTGCGTGTACCGTGGAATAGCTGCAAGGTGACGCACGAGACCCGCACAATGAGAGATGCATTCGTTTCCACGATATTGCTGCCACAAGACGAGAACAACCAATGGCCACTAATGACGCAAGAAGAAGCTCGGACACCTTGCATACAAAAAGGAGGGGAGGGCAACACTGTTTACATGAAATCTGCCGCGCACGCAGATCTACCGCAAGGAAGACCAAGTCATGGACATACACGATGGAGTTGAGGCGAGTGAGGTGTGTTCATTCGCAAGAAGAGATAGCCACAATTGATCCTCATCGTGGAGGGGCAGAATGGGCATCATTCTCGGCTTGTGTGGGGCTGTTTGTGGGTGTGGAGAAGGCCGGAATTGTGCTTGGTGGTGAACTCATCGAATTGGGTGTTTAGTAACAATGGCTTCATAATTGGGGTTCCACGGAAGAGGTAAAACAAGGGCAGGGGTTCTGTCTGCGGATTAGGCATATTGGGAGGGGAATTTGGGTGACTTTGGGGTCCGCGAAAGGCCTCAAAACATGGTGCAATGTTCAGCCACGGATTTTGGTTATTTGGGATGCCACCAGAGCAAGTTTTGGGTGCGCGGAGGGTGTGAGAAAGTACCATGATGATCAGGAGCGGAATAGGCATGTTTGGGAGGGTGTTATGTAGCTAAGGTGAGGAGGAAGTACCGCCGAATGGTACTGGGTGCCTAGCCTAGCACCATTGCAGAATTTCTGGCATTGCCAAGAATTGCCTGGCATTGACCAGACATTGCTAGGCATTGCCCAAGAATTGCCAGGAATTGCCCAGGCATTGCCGGGCATTGCAAGGCATTGCCAAGGCATTGCCAGGCATTGCCAGTCATTGCCATGCCATTGGCATAATGCCAAGCATTTCCCAATAGTGCTAGGCATTGCCCAAGCATTCCGAGGCATTGCCAGGCATTGTCCATGCCTTGCCAGGCATTGCCCAAGCATTGCTAGGCATTGCCAAGCATTGTTAAGGTTCCACAAAGGTTCCAAGAACCGCAGTTCTGGAATCGCGGTTCCGGTTCCGGAATCCGAACCTCGGTTTTGGTTCCAAGTCGTGTTGCCCACGCATTGAATGGGTAATGCCTTGAGAATGCCTTGCAATGCCTGGCAATTCTTGTGAAATTCCTAGCAAGCCGAGACTATGCATGGACAATGCCTGGCAATGACTCGCAATGCCTGGAAATGTCTGGGCATTGCGTGGCAACGCCTGGGCAATGCCTGGAAATGCCTCGACAATGCCTGGACAATGCATGGCAAGCCCTGGCAATGCCTACGCAATTCATGGCAATGCCTGGCAATGCATTTGCAAAGCTTGGAAATGCCTAGGGAATGCCTGGAAATGCCTAGCAATGCCTGGAAATGCCTAGCATTGCCTGGGTAATGCGTGGCAATGTCTGGGCAATGCCTGGCAATGCTTGACAATGCCGGGACAATGCATGGAAATGCCTGGACAATACCTTGCAATGCATGGAAATGCCTGAGCAATGCTTGGCAATGCTCGGGCAATGCTTCGCTTTGCCAGGGCAATGCCTGGCAATGAATGGGAAATATTTGGCAATGCATGGCAATGCTTGGGCGATTCCTAGTAATGTCGGGAAATGCCCGGCAATGCCTAGGCAATTCCTGGCAATGCATGGACATGCCTGACGTTATCTCGAATTCCAGGCAATGCGTGGGCAATGCCAAGACATGACTGGCAATGCCCGGGCATTTTCTTGTAATGCATGGGCAATGCCTGGCAATGACTAGCAATGCCTGGCAATGCCTAGCAATGCCGAGGCCATGCTCGACAATGCCTTCATAGTGCCTGGCAATGCCTGGGCAATACTTGGTAGTGTATGGCAATGTGTGGCAATGTCTGGACAATGCCTGGCAATGCCTATGCACTGCCTAGCAATTCCGAGGTAATGCTCGGTAATGCTTGAGCCATGCCTAGCAATGCCTGGGCAATGCTTGGCGATTCCTTTCAATGCCTGGCAATGCTTGGGAAATGCCTGGCAATGCTTTGCAATGTGTGGGCAATGACTAACAATGCCTAAGGAATTCCAAGCAATGCGTGGTCAATTCCTACCTCGCAATGCCTCAAAATTCTTGGCAATGCCTGAGCAATGCATGGGCAGTGCCTCGCAATGTCTAGGCAATGCCTGACAATGCCTGTACAATGCCTGGGCAATGCCTAGCAATGCCTGGCAATCCATGGGCAATGCCTAGAAACGCCTAGGCAGTGCCTGGGAAATGCTCGTCCAATGCATGGCAATGCTTAGGAAATGCCTGGCCACTCCTAGAAAATGCCTGGCAATGCGTGGGCAATGCCGAGCAATGCGTGAGCAATGCCTGGAAATGCCTCGCAGTGCCTAGGCAATGCCTGACAATGCCGGTGTAATGCCGCGGAACGCTTGGACAATTTCTGGCAATGCCTGGCAATGCCTATGACTGCTCGGACAATGCCTTGCAATGCGTAGACAATGCCCGCCAATGACTGGCAATGCCTGGCAATACCTGGCATTGCCTGGCGATGCTTGGCCAATGCCTGGTAATGCCCGAGGAATGGCTGGAAATTCCTCTGTAATGTCTGGCAATGCATGGGAAATACCTGACAATGCCTGGCAATGCCTGGGCAATGGTTGGCTATGCCGATAAATGGCCAGCAATGCCTATCCAATGCCTTACAATTCCTAGGCAATGCCTGGCAATACTCGGCAATGCTTGGCAATGCGTGGGCAATGTCGAGCAATGCGGAGCAATGCCTGGTAGTGCCTGAGTAATGCCTCGCAATGCATGAACAATGCCTACCAGTGCCTCGACAGATGGCAATGCCTGACAACGCCGAGGCAATGCTCGGCAATGCCAGGATAATGCCTGGCAATGCACAGGCAATGCCTAGCAATGCTTGGCAATGCATGGGCAATGCCTGGCAATGCCTCGCCAATGCTTGGTAGTGCCTGGCAATGCCGAGGCAATGCTCGGCAATGCCTGTACAATGCCTGGCAATGCCTAGAGAATGTCTAGCAATGCCTAGCAATGCATGGGCAATGCGAGGCAATGCCGGACAATGCCTCGCAATGCCTGACAATGCATGGGTAACGCATGGCATTTCCTAGTAATGCCCGGGCATTGGCAGGCATTGTGGGGTACTGCCCAGGCATTGTCGAGCATTGCCATGCATTGCCTAAGCAATGCCAGGCATTTCCCTAAAACTGCCAGGCATTGCCTGACATTGCTTAGGCGTTGCCTGGCATTGCAAGGCATTGTCCAAGCATTCAAAGGCATTGCAAGGCATTGCCCAAGTATTGCCGGGCATTCCCCAAGCATTGTCAGCCATTGCCAGACATTTCCAAGGCATTGTCATGAATTGTCATGCATTGCACAGGTANGCCTAGCAATGCTTGGCAATGCATGGGCAATGCCTGGCAATGCCTCGCCAATGCTTGGTAGTGCCTGGAAATGCCGAGGCAATGCTCGGCAATGCCTGTACAATGCCTGGCAATGCCTAGAGAATGTCTAGCAATGCCTAGCAATGCATGGGCAATGCGAGGCAATGCCGGACAATGCCTCGCAATGCCTGACAATGCATGGGTAACGCATGGCATTTCCTAGTAATGCCCGGGCATTGGCAGGCATTGTGGGGTACTGCCCAGGCATTGTCGAGCATTGCCATGCATTGCCTAAGCAATGCCAGGCATTTCCCTAAAACTGCCGAGCATTGCTTGACATTGCTTAGGCGTTGCCTGGCATTGCAAGGCATTGTCCAAGCATTCAAAGGCATTGCAAGGCATTGCCCAAGTATTGTCGGGCATTCCCCAAGCATTGTCAGCCATTGCCAGACATTTCCAAGGTATTGTCATGAATTGTCAGGCATTGCACAGGCATTGCCCTGCATTGCTAGGCATTGCCAGGCATTCCCATAAAATGCCCAGGCATTGCCAGCTATTGCCACGCATTGTAAGGCATTGCCCAAGCACTGCTAGGCATTGCCCAAGTATTGGCGTGCATTACCAGGCATTGCCTAGGCATTGCAAGGAATTTCTTAGGCATTGCTAGTCATTGCCAGGCGTTGCCCAGGCATTACCAAAGATTACCTGACATTACCTAGGCATTGTAAGGTATTGCCCAGGAATAGCATGGCATTGCTAGGCATTGCCAAGAATTGACAAGAATTTCCCACACATTGCCCATCCATTGCTAGGAATCCCTAGGCATTATCAAGGCAATACTAGGCATTGACGAGGCATTGCCTGGGCATTGCTAGGCATTGTCAAGCATGGCCCAGGCATTTCCACGCATTGCCTGGCATTTCCAGGCATTGCCAAGCATTGCCCAGGCATTGCCCAGGCATTGCCAGGCATTGCTATGCATTTCCATGCATTACCAGGTATTACCCAGGCATTGCAAAGCATTGCCCATGCATTGCCATGCATTGCCTAGGCATCGCCAGGCATTGCACAAGCATTGCCTAGGCATCGCTACGCATTACCAGGCATTGCCAGGCATTGCAAGGCATTGCAAGGCATTGTCATGCATTGTGAATACATTGTCCTGGCATTGCTAGCCACTTGCCAAACATTGCCATGCATTGCCCGTGCATTCTTAGGCATTTCCAGGCATTATCTAGGCATAATCAGGCATTGTTAGACATTTCTTACGCATTGCAAGGCATTGCGAGGGATTACCCAGGCATTGGCAGACATTTCCTGGCATTGCCACGCATTGCGCAGGCATTACCGAGCATTCCGCGCATTGTCAAGGCATTGTCTAGATGTTGCCAAGCATTACAAAGCATTGCCAGGCATAGCCATGCATTGGAAGCCATTTCCCATGTATTTCCAGGTGTGCTAGGCATAGCCAAGGTATTAGCAAGCATTCCCAGGCATTGCAAGGCATTGCCAGACATTTCCCATGCACTGCCACGGATTGCCAGGCATCTCCGAGCACTACCGAGGTATTGTCGTGCATTGTCCACACAGTGCCAAGAATTCCCATGCATTGCCAAGCATTTCCAAGCACTAGCGTGCATTGCCAGGCATTGCCCAGGCATTGCCAGGCATTGCCCATGCATCGCCGCGCAATGCCTAGGCATTGCCTGGGTATTGCCAGGAATTGCCAGGCGTTGCAAGGCATTTCGAGGCATTGCCAGGCACTACTAGGCATAGCTAGGCATTGCCGGGCATT
>SZWC01005808.1:129112-139618 GCA_023375785.1 Penium margaritaceum | reverse complement strand
ATGAGGTGGCCACAGGGAAAGTATATAAACATGTTTGTGTGTGTGTGTGTGTGTGTGTGTGTGTGTGAACGTTATGCCCGCAAGCAAGAATATAAAAAAAGGGACCAACCTGGATTTACCTCCTGCTTCCGTCCTACAGTACAGATATCTTTAGGATATGTTAAAAACCTTTTGTTGCAATCCTTTCAACCATATCCACATAAACCTGTCAATGATTGTAACAGACGTGGTCCGTTTTGTGACGAACTGTGGAACCAAAACGTAGGCCCTCACAATAGTCGTCAAAGGAGGGGGGCGAATTGCCGCCTCAGACATTTTTTCCTAAGACAAATTACGCCACAAATGGACGTAGTTGTTGGAATGTGTGGCTTCCACCCGTCACGAGCCACGGCCGTGGCAGCTACGGGTGCACCCGGAGCTGATGGTGAGCGGCGACCGCATTGGAGATCGTGACGACCCGACGGGACTCCGGATCGTCCAGGGACTTATCTAGCAGCTACGACATGACAGGTGTGACGCAGATGATGCGTCTCTACAGCCTGACTGGCTGGTCTGCCGTTGCTGGAGTTTTCTCGGTGGTCGAGACCCACGCACCCGGTAGCCTGTACGGGTGCGATGAGGAGACCTACAACTTTGTGTGTGCTTCCTGTTGTGGAAAGCACACGCTGACGTCTCGGTACTGCACTCGTACATGTATGGGTGCTCTTAGTGCAGTTCAGAGTGCTCTAGAGTTTTCTCGGTGGACAGGCCATTTTGGCCAATTTCCTTATTTTACTTGCTATTCGTGCCTGGATGATGCAAACCCACCTTGCGTGGGTCCGTTGCGTAGAGCTCATCGTTCTGCACGTTCTGGTGCAGATAGCGAGTGATTCTGACATCTGAGCAATGAGTTACGGCCAAAACTGTGGTTTTAGGCCAGTTTGAGCAGGTACAAAAATACCGCCGCCCCTAGCGACTCTAGGCGGCCAGCAACTATTTAGGCTGATTTTTGCTCAGTTTTCATCTCTCTCTGCATGTGTTTAGTAATGGAAGCACGACACTGAGTCGTGTCGTCTAGCCAAACCCTTGCCGTTTCGCGTCCGACCTGTGTTAACGCTGCGAGCTGACTGAGCGCTTACGCCCAGTCAGTGACAAGCGTGCTAGGAAGCTTGTTAGAATCTTCTCATGATATCAGAGCAGGCGAGCCACAGCTCGCGCTGGTGCGCAGTAGAGACGCAACAGCAGTAGTAGCGGTGAGTGGCAGCATCAGGTGCCACCCGCAGAAGCAGCTGCAAGTCCTGGGAGGACCCATCACAGGTACGTTGCAGCAGAGGCAACGACGACAGCAGCACGCAACATCGGCAATGGCAGCGGCCGTTTGAGCCATGTGCAACAGCAACAACCAGTGGCGGTAGTAGCCACAGCAGCCGGGGAGGCAGCAGCAACCACAACCACTACAGCCAATGCGGCAGCAGCAACGGCAGCCGCGCAACTGAGCCGTCGCGTAGTAGCAGCAGCAGCCACGCGACTGCTCACTAGCAGCTGTGCAGTGGCGGCAGGGCAGCGCAGCAGCAGGGCACCGCAGCAGCAATGTGCCAGCAGCTGCTGCGCAGCAGCCACAGCAGCAGCAGCAGCCGCGCCGCTGCTCACCAGCAGCCGTGTAGCAGCAGCAGGGCAGCGCAACAGCAGCGTGCCAGCAGCCGCTGCGTAGCTGCCTAGCAGCAGTGTGCTGCAGCTGCGTGCAGCAGCAGTGTACAGCACCGCCTTGCATCAACCGTAGCAGCTTCAGCAGCAGCACCGCGCGGCAGCAACAGTAGCAGCGGCGGCGGCGGCGAGCAGCTGCAGCGTGTAGTCGCAGCTGCACGCGCGCATAGCAGGAGCAGCAGCAGCACACGCAGCAGGGACAGCCAAGGCGGCAGCAGCACCTGCCGCTGCTCCCATTGCAGCAGGCGGGAAGCTGCCTTGCAGCTTCCCGCGGTAAGCTCGCGGCGAGCTCACACCGAGCTCGTGGCGAGCTCGCGGTGATCGGCGAGCTCGTCCGATCGACGAGCTCGCCGCGAGGGTCGAGCCTGGCAGCCAAAGAAAAAAAAAGGGGAGAGGACAAGGGGGGAGGGGCCCTCGAGTGGGGCACCCCAGAAAACCCCAAAGGGGGCACCCGAGGAGGTGGCACCATCACAACAAAAAAAAGGAGGAGGACAGGGGAGTCCTCGAGTGGGGCATTCGAGTAAGGCCCGGGAAGGAGTACCCCACTCGCGCCGAGCATTGGTGAACCAAAAAAAAAGGAAAAAGGGATGATTTTTGTTTTTTTATTAATTTTTTTTAGTGTGGCTTGAGGCCACTACCGTCGGCTGACGACGGGAATCGCTAAAGCAGCAGCCGCTGCGAGAGTCGTAGCAGCAGCAGCAGCAGCAGAAGCAACAAAGGTGGCTTGAGGCCACAACCGTAGGTTGACGACGACCCCCGGTGCAGCATCAGCGGCACCAAAGGCGACTTGAGGTCGCACGTTGCGATAGTTGCGCCATCACCACCGGGCGCAACATTGTAGCAACACACTACGGCTGAGGTTGTCACCGTGACTGACGACATCGCAGCCCGTCTGAGAGACGTTACTGCATTCGTATCCCTCCATGTGGTGCTTTGCACCACCGGGCTTGAGTGTGAGAAATCATCACCTACGCTCAGTTCTCGACATGAGCTGTGCAGTGTGGCCGTGGGCGTTGCCATCGCCGTGGTCTGCACCTGAGCCTCAGCCGTGGCAGCCGCCACATGCACAGTGGTCGATGCAGCCGTGACACGAGTCCCACTTGTCCTCAGGGTTTTCGTGCTATTACTGTCGAGATAGGCAGCATTGCTGGCGCCAGTGCCGACAGCATCCTCCTGGGTGGCATCCCCCTTGGGTACGATCCTCCCCACCTCATCCTTCAGTGGATAAGTCATCGAGTGATGCCACAGCGCTTCTGCGTGGTGATATGGCCGCCCTACACATGGAGGTCCGGAACCTCAAGCGCATGGTCCAGCAGCTCCTTGACCATGTGACTTCCAAGCGAGCTGCCATCCAGCCGCAGGTGTCACCTCCCACTTCATCGTCATCTTCCTCCCGATCCTGCATCCCTTCCTCCGACGATGCTAGTATACCGGATCTCTTGTCTACATCCGTCGTCCTCCACTCCGTCTTGGAGGCTGTCGGCATCATACCGACGGATGGACCCTCAGCCCCCCGTCCCCCGCTCGTTCTTGCACTCGTCATGCGCGGCAGCAAGCTGCTCGTCTTGCACGGCGCTCACTGGCAGCACCATCAGACGCGGCTGTGGGAGGAGTCTCAAGTGATGAGACCCCCTTTTCTCCTGTCCACGGGTTGGTCTGCCGGGTCCCCACAGCTCCTGCCGAGGTGTCAGTCGTGGGGGGGATGGTTTGTCGGCTGACGACCGCGGCGGAGCTCGGCATTGGTGAGACGACTGCTCTATAGCGCAGGATGGTTGAGGCGGATGAAGCTACACAGCAGACTCAGCTAGCAGAGAGTTCGGCGGGGGGAGACGTTCGTCCTGATGGAGACTCTTCGTCGGAGGAGGATTGGTCCGAGGCTGATTCTGAGTCAGGGATGGAGATGGAGATACCTTGGCAGATGACATGACGACGGCAGATCCAGGAGCTGCGCCTGACTGTGTGCGCGCTCCCGCGTTAGCTGGTGTGGAGACAGCTGCCATGGTGCCAAGAGCAGGTGATAGAGATGCTGATACTTGGCCCCCAGCAGATGCCCAGGTGGTTCAGACAGATAGTGTTGGGCAGCAAGAGCAGGTGATGGACCACCTAGACGAGGCAGACTTCCTCTATGAGGATCAGTCGTCCGTCGTGGAGTGGTCGGACGCAGGGTCGGAGGCAGACGTAGAGGCCCAGTGCGCTGCCGTTCTTGTAGTAGCCGCGGCACGAGCACGAGATGGCCCCTCCGTGAGAGCAGACGTACGTGTGTGCGACATGGAGGATGCAGAGGGAGCTGCGGACCTCCGACTCCTCGCTGCCCTGACCGGTCGCGCTGACACCACGGCGGTTCCAGCTGAGGACACAACTACTCTCGTCCGAGCTACAGTTCCTGTACCCGAGCGCTTACGCTCCGCGGTCGACGAGCAGGAGGCAGTGGTGGATCGAGCGGATGTTCCAGCATGACAGGCTGTCGAGGAGTGTGTGGAGGATATACACAGGCGTCTCGAGGCAGCTGAGTGGCCTCTATAGGATGCCCGTCTGGGATAGGCGGACCTCCAGCAGCAGGTGGATGATGGGCTGCGCACCATGGGTCACGAGGAGGACCACGGCACTGACCGCACCTTTGATGACCACGACGTCACCGTGGATGCAGCTGTACCTACACATGCCGTCGTCCGCCCAGCAGCTGACGGCCGAGCGACAGGTGTGTCACGAGCAGCAGACGCCTTCGGAGCAGCCGTTCCTACAGCCCCAGACGACTCACATGGCTAATCATTGTCTTGCGCTCCCGTCCTACCAGCAGTTCGTGGCCCGGTGGCACTTGAGTCGACGACTGACACAGAGGACGTCGACTTATGCGACGAGCAGGCGCAGCTCCTATCTTTTCTACGGGATGAGACCGTGAGGTTGCAGGAGGCTCTGGCTTGTGCCGACACGCACACGATCGAGGTCCACCGTCAGGTTTGTTCCGCGACTGACCGCCTACATGCCGTAGATGTCGCCAGCCGGTCGGCTGCAGCGTTAGAGCTCGTTGAGCTCCACACGCGGCTGGACGCTACGGAGGCCGCGAGGCGATATGCAGCTGAGCTGTTGGAGGCATACAGCAGGCGATTGTCTTGGAGGAGGTCCCCAGCGCTGCACCAGTCACATCAGCAGATGACGACAGCAGTGACGGTAGCGACGACGACACCAGCGACGATGACGCTCCGGGATGAGGCTATGTGGGAGTACATCTCACCAGCATCGTCGTCACCCTTGCTATTGCAGTGTAGGGGTATATGGCCATGGGGGAGCCGTGCTCCCTCCTCAGGGATTGTGTTAGGACCAGCCATCAGCTTTGCCCGTGCTGTCAGCCTTTGCAGCCCAGGGGGGTGTTGGTGTGTGGACTTTGGCCTCACACTCTTTTTGAGGACAGCGAGGTTACTTGGGGTGCGGCATGATGCTAGGGTTGAGGTTATGCTGGTCGAGACCCGCACACCTGGTGAGTTCTACCGGTGTGACGTGGAGACCCAATGCCTACATGTGTTATGTATGATCCATGCATGATGCGGTCGAGACCCGGACACCCGAAGACATTTTCCGGGGTCACGAGGAGACCTTGTTTCTTTGTCTCTCTTCCATGATGTTTGACATGTAGGTGTGTGATTGATTTCTTGCATGGTCGAGACCCGGGCACTTGGTGGGATGCACCATTGTCAGGAGGAGACCCTGTGCTACTGTATGCTTGATCGGTGCTCGCCATCATCGGTTTTCCGAGCCATCCTGTCCTGCCTTTGCTCAGCCATTGTAGTGTTGACGGATGTGTCAGCCAGGGGGAGTGTTGGTGTGTGTGGCTTCCACCCGTCACGAGCCACGGCCGTGGCAGCTACGGGTGCACCCGGAGCTGATGTTGAGCGGCGGCCGCATTGGAGATCGTGACGACCCGATGGGACTCCGGATCGTCCAAGGATCTATGCAGCAGCTACGACATGACAGGTGTGACACAGATGATGCGTCTCTACAGCCAGACTGGCTGGTCTGCCGTTGCTGGAGTTTTCTCGGTGGTCAAGACCCACGCACCCGGTAGCCTGTACTGGTGCGATGAGGAGACCTGCAACTTTGTGTGTGCTTCCTTTCGTGGAAAGCACACGCTAATGTCTCGGTACTGCACTCGTATATGTATGGGTGCTCTTAGTGCAGTTTAGAGTGCTCTAGAGTGTTCTTGGTGGACAGGCCATTTTGGCTGATTTCCTTATTTTGCTTGCTATTTGTGTCTGGATGATGCAAACCCACCTTGCATGGGTCCGTTGCGTAGAGCTCATTGTTCTGCACGTTCTGGTGCAGATAGCGGGTGATTCGGACACCTGAGCAGTGAGTTACGGCCAAAACTGTGAATTTAGGCCAGTTTGAGCAGGTACAAAATACCGCCGCCTCTAGCGACTCTAGGCGGCCAGCAACTATTTAGGCTGATTGTTGCTCAGTTGTCATCTCTCTCTGCATGTGTTTATTAATGGAAGCACATTTGATACTGAGTCGTGTCGTCTAGCCAAACCCTTGCCGTTTCGTGTCCGACCTGTGTTGACGCCGTGAGCTGACCGAGCGCTGACGCCCAGTCAGTGGCAAGCGTGCTAGGAACCTTCCTAGAATCTCCTCAGTAGTCATCATAGAAAGTTTTGCAAACATACATCCTAAAACCCTATCGTTCCACGTGGCACAGCCACGTAGAAACAGGATCCTAGCGGCCAACTGAATGGGAGGAGGAGTGTCGCGATGAATCTTCCATTGCGACACTCCTTTTGCCTTAAATCCGGCCTATGGACCAAATCAGGGCTAGAGTTGAGCTAGACTTTAGACTGATATTATTTTTTGGATCTCGACTCGTCGAGACATCGGTCTCGAGCCCCCAAAACCCGGGACCTATAATCAAACACCATGTTAATCCAAAGAATGGCTCGTATGCTACAATGGTGATGTCACAATCACCAGAAACATTTTATCAAGGTATAAGCTCATGCTCTTTTTTATTCCACAGTTGTTACCAGTGGACGTTGGAGATGTCCTGTTTGAAAAGCAGCCACTGGCTGACGCTCCAACCAATGGAGAACTCTATGGGACAACTCTCACGGCTACAAAAAATTAGGATAGGTGCTGTGCAATTGAAGGAGAAATGTTCACAAAGTTTCCAGGTGTGAATCAAGTTGTCATATTCATTTTCCCTCTGCTATGCAATGTCTCTGGAAAACCTGTTTTGACCATGTTGTGTCTCACGTTGACTTGCCTCTTGGTCGGCCAACTTCACGAACACATTCATGCACGGCTGGCCGGCCGTGCGTACCCTCACGCAGATTCATGGGCATACGCCCGTACATGCATGTCCACGCACCCGTACATGCATGTCCACTCACCCATAGATGCATGTCCAAGAAACCATATATGCATGTCCATGCACAAGTAGATTCATTTTCACTGGGAAAGATGATCGGCTGTCTAGCACTCTAGGTTTAGTAGCCACACGTTGGGCTTGCCCATACACTGGCCCCATAGGCTAGTTGCTATGCTTGGCAGCTGTCCGTCGCGCTTGTGGCTAGTGAGGTAAGTGGCAGCCAGCCAACCTCTCTTGTGAATAGCCAGCTACACACACATCAACCATGTACATAGTTTACTTGTTTCACGATAGGCCTGCACGCCGCTTAAGCTCCTACTTACTATATATCACACACGTAGGCACACACAGCCTCCCAACGTCCATCCCTTTTATGGTTAATCACCCCAAAAAAATACAGTGCTCAAATGGTGTACATGCAAAGTGTACACACAAGGACGGATCAATTAAAATTAATCCATTTAACACTCTTGTTAGAAATCACTATGTCATATGTAGCCAGAGAAGAAGGTTCTTATACATTGTGTACAGGTTTATGTCATTGAAGTAATGTTAACGGATATTTTTCATTAATCAGGTCGATGTTGTTACATGAAAGGACATACTTTAGGCTAGAACATACAAATGGTGACATTCGTATTTTTGTTGTCATGCTAAATATGCCCTATAGTGTCCTACGTTACGAGAGATTTTAACGGAGTGGAAAGCAACAAACTTGGGATTCCTCTAGAAGCACAACAAATTCACATCTATCGCTCACTTGATATCTTGCCTGCCACTTGAGCGGCAACCAAGAAATGAATGTTCCACAGATGATTTGGAAGGGTGGTCTTGTAGCTTCGCAAACTTATGCTGATTGTATAGCACGAGCTGTAAAAGAATATCGACGATCTCAAGCTATCGTCAGCTTCTGACCGTGAAAATACATCAGTGTACATCCGTTGGTGTCCATCAGCTACACAACCAGATACATTTTACAAATACACTTTGAAGTTGTTTTGGGAGGAAGAGGGTCCACATACGTGAGGCTACATCCGATGTCCTTCTCCTCTCCAAAGGACGAAAGTGTATTGGGTGTGTATGTCAGTTAGTGTATCAGGATGGATAAGATATTCGTAACTGATGCATTCGTCGGAGAGTCGTCGACGGACGTAAGAAAGGTAAAATATGTTATGTTTGTGTACTTTTGAAGTGTTCGGCACGGTTCATCGCCCGCTACACTATCCTCATGTACTCTCTTGTTTAGAGGGAGGACTTTCTTTTCTATCCTAGATTTTGTGTCACAAACTGAAAGTCCTCTGACAATCATGATTGGATTATTTTACTTGTGGAAAACATCCGAGAACTCTCTTCCAAATCAGAGATTTGGAAGAGGACAGTCACGAGACATCAGAAGCCGTCCATCTGATCAAATCAACGGTTTCACGTTGTCCTTTGCTCTTACCACTTAAAGTACATTAGTGTATTTCGGTCAATGTCTACCAGCTACATTGCAAGATACACTCATCCAATGCACTTTCAAGTTTTTTTTTAGGGGGGACACATATGGAGCAATATGAGATGTTCCTCCAATAGCACAAAAGTATATTGAAAGGGTGTATTGGGCAGTGTATTAGGGGGGAATAACAAATTACACGATGAAGTATTTGGTGGAGTGATGTGGAACAGACATGGAAAGACCACACTAAATGGTTTACTAGTGTGCAAATTAAATGTTTGGCAAGATGTACCGCCCGTTACAGTATCCCAATACACACTCTCCTTGGATGGGGGATCCTCGATTCCTGTCTTGGGTTCATTAATGTTTCTTGAACAGACTTTAAGACACATAATTCGGTGGCCATGTCTGTCGCATGGAAAATATCCAGCATAGCCCATCGAGAAGTGATAAGAAAATAATCATTGGACATCGAAGACCTTCAAGCTAGGAGTGTTGACAGTCGAGATCTATCATTAGCCTTTAATAGTAAAAATACAAGTGTTTTTCTTCCGGTGTCTACTAGCTACACTGCCAGATACACTTGCGATACACTTTCAAGTACTTTTGGGAGAAAAGGTCTCCACACATGGAGCAACTTTAAATATCCCCCATCTCCAAGCACAAAAGTTCATTGGATGAGCAGTGTATTGGGAGAGGGAGAGGTCAACAATATACACTAATGCACACAAATATCAAAAAGCGGAGAGACATGGAACAGGCATAAAAAGAACAGAAAGAATGATTATTCAGTGTATGAATTAGGTGTTCGTAACAATAAACCACCCGCTACACTACCCCAATACACTCCCTTATTTGGGAGTGGAGGAGACTATCACTTCCTGTCCTGGGTTCCATATTGTTTTTCGAAAGGACTTCAAGTTATGTGCACTTGCAGTTGCCATGTTTGTTGCGTGGAGAACAACCAACACTGACCATCGAGGAGTCATAGGAGAACAATTGTTGGACATTGAAGACCATGAATCTAGGAGTGTTGAGAGTAGAGATCTATCGTTAGCTTCCAAAAGAAAAAAAACATGAGTATATCTCTTTCCATGACTATCAGCTGCACTACCAGATACATTCTCCTAACACACTCTTGAGTTTGGAGACGGGGGTCTTACACCTAGAGCTACATCGTGTGTCTCCTGTCCTCTAGGCATTAAAGTGTATTGGATGGGTGTATTGGACAGTATATTAGAAGGAATGAATTTTTTCACTAACGTATATGTTATAGGCACTTCAAATGGACAACCATACAACAACAGATAAAAGACACTCATGGAGATTTTTATTCGTTTTACACCCTCCCAGTACACTCCCGCATTGGGGGAGGAAGGGTGAGCTAGAATCATGGTCATTTTCATGTTTAACTTGCTATTCGGCCAAATAATCACTTTTCATGGGGTATTGTATTTGTAACGGGCTGGATCTCCAGCTCCTGCTCTGAAGTCGTCGTCGGAGTTCGCAGAATGGCGTTCTCAGTCCGCGTCAGGGGTTGACCCCCTTCGCAAGACTGAGGGGCAATCGTCATCAACGACCCAGAGCAGGGAGACTCGAATAATTCGAGTCTCCGGAGGCCCATTTCCGTTTTTAACCAAACCTCTGGTTTTGGGACCCAAACCGGAGGTTTTTACCTCGAACTTGTGTGTTCGCACGAGTTATTTCGTTTATTTTATGTCGAAGTTCGTCGCGAACGAACTTCGACTTACGTTTTTGTCGTCCTGGCGCAAAATCGTCGCGTGCGAGGCACGCTGGCAATTTCGCGCCAGCAGTTTTGACCTCACTCTCGCTCCCCCTATCCCTCGTCCTCTCTTGCTCGTTTGCAAGGAGGGCGAGGGGGGACGAGGGTACGAGGCCATGAGGCCTCACCCTCGAGGCCCTCGTGGCCTCTCAGCCGCCGATCCGGCTGAGGCCGCGATCGGCGGCTGGCGGCTGGCCGGCCGGTGGCCGGCCGGTCGCTTGGCCGGCCGCCGGCCGTCCAGCGGCC
>SZWC01005808.1:50896-64668 GCA_023375785.1 Penium margaritaceum | reverse complement strand
ACTGGTTGCGAGGTGGTGCGAACTGGTTGCGAGGTGGTGCGAACTGGTTGCGAGGTGGTGCGAACTGGTTGCGAGGTGGTGCGAACTGGTTGCACGGTGGTGCGAACTGGTTGCGAGGTGGTGCAAACTGGTTGCGAGGTTGTGCGAACTGGGCGCAACTAAGGCGCAACTAAGGCGCAACTAGCATGCAAGTAGGACACAAGTAGAACGCAACTAGGGCGCAACTAGGGCAAAACCAGGGCGTAGCTAGTGCCCAACTAAGGCACAACTAGGGCGCAAGAAGGGTACCAGTGGGGTGGAAGTAGGGTGCAATAAGGGCGCAAATAGGGTGCAACTAGAGCCCAACTAGGGCGCAACTAGGGAGTGACTAGGGCGCGACTAGGGCGCGACTAGGGCGCAACTAGAGCGCATTTAGGGCGCAAGTAGGGCACAACTAGGACGCAACTAGGGCACAACTAGGGCGCAACCAGGGTGCAACTAGGGTGCAACTAGGGCGCAACTAGGGCGCAACAAGGGTGCAACTAGGGTGCAAGTAGGGCGCAAGTAGGGCGCAAGTAGGGCGCAACTACGGCACAAGTGGGGCACAACTAGGGCGTAACAAGGGCACAACTAGGGCGCAACTTGAGCGTAACGAAGGCGCAATGAGGGCGCAACGAGGGCGCAACGAGGGCGCAACAAGGGCGCAACAAGGGCGCAACTAGGGCGCAACTAGGGCGCAACTAGGGCGCAACTAGGACGCAACTAGGGTGCAACTAGGGCGCAAGTAGGGCGCAACTAGGACGCAGCTAGGGCGCAACTAGGGTACAACTAGGGCATAGCTAGTGCCCAACTGAGGCGCAACTAGGACGCAAGTAGGGTGTAAGTAGGGCGCAAGTAGGGTGCAACTTGGGCGCAACCAGGGCGCAACTAGGGCACAACTAGGGTACATCTAGGGCGCAACTAGGGCGCAACTAGGACGCAACTAGGGTGCAACTAGGGCGCAAGTAGGGCGCAACTAGGACGCAGCTAGGGCGCAACTAGGGTACAACTAGGGCATAGCTAGTGCCCAACTGAGGCGCAACTAGGACGCAAGTAGGGTGTAAGTAGGGCGCAAGTAGGGTGCAACTTGGGCGCAACCAGGGCGCAACTAGGGCACAACTAGGGTACATCTAGGGCGCAACTAGGGCGCAACTAGGACGCAACTAGGGTGCAACTAGGGCGCAAGTAGGGCGCAACTAGGACGCAGCTAGGGCGCAACTAGGGTACAACTAGGGCATAGCTAGTGCCCAACTGAGGCGCAACTAGGACGCAAGTAGGGTGTAAGTAGGGCGCAAGTAGGGTGCAACTTGGGCGCAACCAGGGCGCAACTAGGGCACAACTAGGGTACATCTAGGGCGCAACTAGGGCGCAACTAGGACGCAACTAGGGTGCAACTAGGGCGCAAGTAGGGCGCAACTAGGACGCAGCTAGGGCGCAACTAGGGTACAACTAGGGCATAGCTAGTGCCCAACTGAGGCGCAACTAGGACGCAAGTAGGGTGTAAGTAGGGCGCAAGTAGGGTGCAACTTGGGCGCAACCAGGGCGCAACTAGGGCACAACTAGGGTACATCTAGGGCGCAACTAGGGCGCAACTAGGACGCAACTAGGGTGCAACTAGGGCGCAAGTAGGGCGCAACTAGGGCGCAAGTAGGGCGCAACTAGGGCGCAACAAGGGCGCAACTAGGGCGCAACTAGGGCGCACCTAGGGCGCAACTAGGGCGCAACTAGGGCGAAACTAAGGCGCAACTAGGGCGCAAATAGGGCACAAGTAGGACGCAACTAGGGCGCAACTAGGGTACAACTAGGGCATAGCTATTGCCCAACTGAGGCGCAACTAGGACGCAAGTAGGGTGCAAGTAGGGCGCAAGTAGGGTGCAACTTGTGCGCAACTAGGGCGCGAATTCAGGGCGCAACTAGGGTGCAACTAGGGCGCAACTAGGGTGCAAGTATGACGCAACTAGGGTGCAACTAGGGCGCAAGTAGGACGCAAGTAAGACGTAACTAGGACGTAACTAGGGTACAACTAGGGCGTAGCTAGTGTCCAACTGAGGCACAACTAGGGCGCAAGTAGGGCGCCAGTACGGTGTAAGTTTGGTGCAATAAGGGCGCAAGAATGGCGCAACTAGGGTGCAACTAGGGTGCAACTAGGGTGCAACTAGTTTGCAAGTTGGGCGCAACTAGGGCGCAACGTAGGCGCAACTTGGGCGCAAGTAGGGTGCAACTAGAGCGCAACTAGGGCGTAACTATGGCGCAACTAGGGCGCAACTAGGTCGCAACTAGGGTGCAACTAGGGCGCAACTAAGGCGCAACTAGGGCACAAATAGGGTACAAGTAGGACGCAACTAGGGCACAACTAGGGTACAACTAGGGCGTGCCTAGTCCCCAACTGAGGCGCAACTAGGGCGCAAGTAGGGTGCAAGTAGGGCGCAAGTAGGTTGCAACTTGTGCGCAACCAGGGCGCAACTAGGGCACAACTAGGGCGCAACTAGGGCGCAACTAGGGCACAACTAGGGTGCACGTAGGGCGCAACTAGGGTGCAACTAGGGCGCAAGTAGGGTGCAAGTAAGATGCAACTAGGGCGCAACTAGGGCACAATTAGGGCGTAGCTAGTGCCCAACTGAGGCGCAACTAGGGCGCAAGTAGGGCGCCAATAGGTTGTAAGTAGGGTGCAATAAGGGCGCAAGAAGGGCGCAACTAGGGCGCAACTAGGGCGCAACTAAGATGCAACTAGGGTGCAAGTAGGGCGCAACTAGGGCGCAAGTAGGGTGCAAGTAGGGCGCAACTAGGGCACAACTAAGGCGCAACTAGGGCGCAACTAGGGCGCAACTAGTGCGCAACTAGGGCGCAACTAGGGCGCAACTAGGGCGCAACTAGGGTGCAGCTAGGGCGCATTTAGGGCGTAACTTGGGTGCAACTAAGGCGCAACTAAGGCGTAACTAAGGCGAAACTAAGGCGCAACTAAGGCGCAACTACGGCGCAAGTAGGGCACAAGTAGGACGCAGCTAGGGCGCAACTAGGGTACAAATAGGGCGTAGCTAGTGCCCAACTGTTGCCCAACTAGGGCGAGAGTAGGGTACAAGTAGGCCGCAACTAGGGCACAACTAGGGCGCAACTAGGGCGCAACTAGGGTGCAACTAGGACGCAAGTAGGGCGCAACTAGGGCGCAACTAGGGTACATATAGGGCACAACTACGGCGCAACTAGGGCGCAACTAGGGCACAACTAGGATGCAAACAGGGCACAACTAGGACGCAAGTTGGGCGCAACTAGGGCGCAACTAGGGTGCAACTAAAGCGCAACTAAGGTGCAACTAGGGCACGACTAGGGCGCGACTAGGGCGCGACTAGGGCGCGACTAGGGCGCGACTAGGGCGCGACTTGGGCACAACTAGGGCGCAACTAGGGCGCAACTAAGGCGCAACTAGGGCGCAACTAGGGTGCAATTAGGGCGCAACTGAGGGCAACTAGGGCGCAACTAGGGCGCAACTTGGACGCAACTAGGGCGCAACTAGGGCACAACTAGTGCACAACTAGGGCGCAACTAGGGCGCACCTAGGGCGCAACTAGGGCGCAACTAGGGCGAAACTAAGGCACAACTAGGGCGCAAATAGGGCACAAGTAGGATGCAACTAGGGCGCAACTAGGGTACAACTAGGACGTAGCTATTGCCCAACTGAGGCGCAACTAGGGCGCAAGTAGGGTGCAAGTGGGGCGCAAGTAGGGTGCAACTTGTGCGCAACTAGGGCGTGCACTCAGGGCGCAACTAGGGCGCAACTAGGGCACAGCTAGGGTGCAAGTATGACGCAACTAGGGTGCAACTAGGGCGCAAGTAGGACACAAGTAAGACGTAACTAGGGCGTAACTAGGGCACAACTAGGGCGTAGCTAGTGCCCAGCTGAGGCGCAACTAGGGCGCAAGTAGGGCGCCAGTAGGGTGTAAGTTTGGTGTAATAAGGGCGCAAGAATGGCGCAACTAGGGTGCAAGTAGGACGCAACTAGGGTGCAACTAGTTTGCAAGTTGGGCGCAACTAGGGCGTAATATAGGCGCAACTTGGGCGCAAGTAGGGTGCAACTAGAGCGCAACTAGGGCGCAACTATGGCGCAACTAGGGCGCAACTAGGGTGCAACTAGGGTGCAACTAGGGCGCAACTAAGGCGCAACTAGGGCACAAATAGGGCACAAGTAGGACGCAACTAGGGCACAACTAGGGTACAACTAGGGCGTGGCTAGTCCCCAACTGAGGCGCAACAAGGGCGCAAGTAGGGTGCAAGTAGGGCGCAAGTAGGTTGCAACTTGTGCGCAACCAGGGCGCAACTAGGGCACAACTAGGGTGCAACTAGGGCGCAAGTAGGGTGCAAGTAAGACGCAACTAGGGCACAACTAGGGCACAATTAGGGCGTAGCTAGTGCCCAACTGAGGCGCAACTAGGGCGCAAGTAGTGCGCCAATAGGATGTAAGTAGGGTGCAATAAGGGCGCAAGAAGGGCGCAACTAGGGCGCAACTAGGGTGCAACTAAAACGAAACTAGGATGCAAGTAGGGCGCAACTAGGGCGCAAGTAGGACGCAAGGAGGGCGCAACTAGGGCACAACTAAGGCGCAACAAGGGCGCAACTAGGGCGTAACTAGGCGCAACTAGGGCGCAACTAGGGCGCAACTAGGGCGCAACTAGGGCGCAACTAGGGCGCAACTAGGGCGCAACTAGGGCGCAACTAGGGCGCAACTAGGGCGCAACTAGAGCACAACTAGGGCGCAACTAGGACGCAACTAGGGCGCAACTAGGACGCAACTGGAGGCAACTAGGGCGTAACTAGGGCGCAACTAGGGCGTAACTAGGGTGCAACTAGGGCGCAATGAGGGCGCAACGAGGGCGCAACTAGGGCGCAACTAGGGCGCAACTAGGGTGCAACTAGGGCGCAACTAGGGCGCAACTAGGGCGCAACTAGGGTGCAACTAGTCTTCAAGTTGGGCGCAACTAGAGCGCAACTAAGGCGCAACTAGGGCGCAACTAAGGCGCAACTAGGGCGCAAATAGGGCACAAGTAGGACGCAACTAGGGTGCAACTAGGGTACAACTAGGGCGTAGCTAGTGCCCAACTGAGGCGCAACTAGGGCGCAAGTAGGGAAAAAGTAGGGCGCAAGTAGGGTGCAACTTGTGCGCAACTAGGACGTGCACTCAGGGTGCAACTAGGGCGCAACTAGGGTGCAAGTATGGCGCAACTAGGGTGCAACTAGGGCGCAAGTAGGGCGCAAGTAAGACGCAACTAGGGCGCAACTAGGGCACAACTAGGGCATAGCTAGTGCCCAACTGAGGCGCAACTAGGGTGCAAGTAGGGCGCCTGTAGGGTGTACGTTTGGTGCAATAAGTGTGCAAGAAGGGCGTAACTAGGGTACAACTAGGGCGCAACTAGGGCGGAAGTAGGGCGCAAGTAGGGCGCAACTAGGGCCCAACTAGGACACAACTAGGGCGCAACTAGGGCGCAACTAGGGTGCAACAAGTGTGCAAGTTGGTCCCAACTAGGGCGCAACTAAGGCGCAACTAGGTCGCAAGTAGGGCGCAACTAGAGCGCAACTAGGGCGCAACTAGGACGCAATTAGGGTGCAAGTAGGGTGCAACTAGGGGACAACTAGAGCGCAAGGAGGGCACAACTAGGGCGCAACCAGGGCGCATTGAGGGTGCAACTAGTACGCAAGTTGGGCGCACCTAAGGCGCTACGAAGGCGCAACTAGCGCGCAAGTAGGGAACAAGTAGGACACAACTAGCGCGCAACTAGGGCATAACTAGGGCGTAGCTGGTGCCCAACTAAGGCATAACTAGGCCGCAAGTAGGGTGCCAGTAGGGCGCAAGTAGGGTACAATAAGGGCGCAAATAGGGTGCAACTAGGGTGCAACTAGGCCGCAACTAGGGTGCAACTAGGGTGCAACTAGGGTGCGACTAGGGCGCAACTAGGGCGCAACTATGGGGCAACTAGGGCGCAACTAGAGTGCAACTAGGGCACAACTAGGGCGTAACTAGGGCACAACTAGGGCGCAAATAGGGCACAACTAGGGCGCAACTAGGGCGCAACTAAGGCGCAACTAGGGCGCAACTAGGGCGCAACTAAGGCGCAACTAGGGCGCAAGTAGGGCACAAGTAGGACGCAACTAGGGCGCAACTAGGGTGCAACTAGGGCGCAACTAGGGCGCAACTAGGGCGCAACTAGGGCGCAACTAAGGCGCAACTAGGGCGCAAGTAGGGCACAAGTAGGACGCAACTAGGGCGCAACTAGGGTACAACTAGGGGGTAGCTAGTGTCCAACTGAGGCGAAACTAGGGTGCAAGTAGGGCGCAAGTAGGGCGCAAGAAGAGTGCAACTAGTGTGCAACTAGGGCGCAACTATGGCGCAACTAGGGCGCAACTAGGACGGAACTACGGCGCAACTATGGCGCAACTAGGGTGCAACTAGGGTGCAACTAGGACGCAACTAGGGCGCAACTAGGGTGCAACTAGGGCGCAACTAGGGCGCAACTAGGGCGCAACTAGGACGCAACTAGGGTGCAAGTAGGGCGCAACTAGGGCACAACTAGGGCGCAACTAGGGCGCAACTAGGGCGCAACTAGGGCGCGACTAGGGCACAACTAGGACGCAACTAGGTCGCAACTAGGGCGCAACTAGGACGCAACTAGGGCGCAACTAGGGTGCAACTAGGACGGAACTAGTGCGCAACCAGGGTGCAACCAGGGCGCATCTAGGGCGTAACTAGGGCGCAACTAGGGTGCAACTAGGGCGCAACTAGGGCGCAACTAGGGTGCAACTTAAGCCAGGTCACAGAACCAAAGCCGGGTCACAGAAACCAAAGCCAGGTCACAGAAACCAAAGCGTGGTCACAAAAACCAAGCCGGGTCACAGTAACCAAAGCCGGCTCACAGAAACCAAAGCTGGGTCATACAAACCAAAGCTGGTTCACAGAAACCAAAGCCCGGTCACAGAAACAAAAGCCGGGTCATAGAAACCATAGCCGGGTCACAGAAAGCCGGGTCACAGAAGCCAAAGCCGGGTCACAGAAACCAAAGCCGGGTCACAGCAACCAAAGCCGGGTCACAGAAACCAAAGCTGGGTCACAGAAACCAAAGCCGGGTCACAGCAACCAAAGCCGGGTCACAGAAACCAAAGCTGGGTCACAGAAACCAAAGCCGGGTCACAGCAACCAAAGCCGGGTCACAGAAACCAAAGCTGGGTCACAGAAACCAAAGCCGGGTCACAGCAACCAAAGCCGGGTCACAGAAACCAAAGCTGGGTCACAGAAACCAAAGCCGGGTCACAGCAACCAAAGCCGGGTCACAGAAACCAAAGCTGGGTCACAGAAACCAAAGCCGGGTCACAGCAACCAAAGCCGGGTCACAGAAACCAAAGCTGGGTCACAGAAACCAAAGCCGGGTCACAGCAACCAAAGCCGGGTCACAGAAACCAAAGCTGGGTCACAGAAACCAAAGCCGGGTCACAGCAACCAAAGCCGGGTCACAGAAACCAAAGCTGGGTCACAGAAACCAAAGCCGGGTCACAGCAACCAAAGCCGGGTCACAGAAACCAAAGCTGGGTCACAGAAACCAAAGCCGGGTCACAGCAACCAAAGCCGGGTCACAGAAACCAAAGCTGGGTCACAGAAACCAAAGCCGGGTCACAGCAACCAAAGCCGGGTCACAGAAACCAAAGCTGGGTCACAGAAACCAAAGCCGGGTCACAGCAACCAAAGCCGGGTCACAGAAACCAAAGCTGGGTCACAGAAACCAAAGCCGGGTCACAGCAACCAAAGCCGGGTCACAGAAACCAAAGCTGGGTCACAGAAACCAAAGCCGGGTCACAGCAACCAAAGCCGGGTCACAGAAACCAAAGCTGGGTCACAGAAACCAAAGCCGGGTCACAGCAACCAAAGCCGGGTCACAGAAACCAAAGCTGGGTCACAGAAACCAAAGCCGGGTCACAGCAACCAAAGCCGGGTCACAGAAACCAAAGCTGGGTCACAGAAACCAAAGCCGGGTCACAGCAACCAAAGCCGGGTCACAGAAACCAAAGCTGGGTCACAGAAACCAAAGCCGGGTCACAGCAACCAAAGCCGGGTCACAGAAACCAAAGCTGGGTCACAGAAACCAAAGCCGGGTCACAGCAACCAAAGCCGGGTCACAGAAACCAAAGCTGGGTCACAGAAACCAAAGCCGGGTCACAGCAACCAAAGCCGGGTCACAGAAACCAAAGCTGGGTCACAGAAACCAAAGCCGGGTCACAGCAACCAAAGCCGGGTCACAGAAACCAAAGCTGGGTCACAGAAACCAAAGCCGGGTCACAGCAACCAAAGCCGGGTCACAGAAACCAAAGCTGGGTCACAGAAACCAAAGCCGGGTCACAGCAACCAAAGCCGGGTCACAGAAACCAAAGCTGGGTCACAGAAACCAAAGCCGGGTCACAGCAACCAAAGCCGGGTCACAGAAACCAAAGCTGGGTCACAGAAACCAAAGCCGGGTCACAGCAACCAAAGCCGGGTCACAGAAACCAAAGCTGGGTCACAGAAACCAAAGCCGGGTCACAGCAACCAAAGCCGGGTCACAGAAACCAAAGCTGGGTCACAGAAACCAAAGCCGGGTCACAGCAACCAAAGCCGGGTCACAGAAACCAAAGCTGGGTCACAGAAACCAAAGCCGGGTCACAGCAACCAAAGCCGGGTCACAGAAACCAAAGCTGGGTCACAGAAACCAAAGCCGGGTCACAGCAACCAAAGCCGGGTCACAGAAACCAAAGCTGGGTCACAGAAACCAAAGCCGGGTCACAGCAACCAAAGCCGGGTCACAGAAACCAAAGCTGGGTCACAGAAACCAAAGCCGGGTCACAGCAACCAAAGCCGGGTCACAGAAACCAAAGCTGGGTCACAGAAACCAAAGCCGGGTCACAGCAACCAAAGCCGGGTCACAGAAACCAAAGCTGGGTCACAGAAACCAAAGCCGGGTCACAGCAACCAAAGCCGGGTCACAGAAACCAAAGCTGGGTCACAGAAACCAAAGCCGGGTCACAGCAACCAAAGCCGGGTCACAGAAACCAAAGCTGGGTCACAGAAACCAAAGCCGGGTCACAGCAACCAAAGCCGGGTCACAGAAACCAAAGCTGGGTCACAGAAACCAAAGCCGGGTCACAGCAACCAAAGCCGGGTCACAGAAACCAAAGCTGGGTCACAGAAACCAAAGCCGGGTCACAGCAACCAAAGCCGGGTCACAGAAACCAAAGCTGGGTCACAGAAACCAAAGCCGGGTCACAGCAACCAAAGCCGGGTCACAGAAACCAAAGCTGGGTCACAGAAACCAAAGCCGGGTCACAGCAACCAAAGCCGGGTCACAGAAACCAAAGCTGGGTCACAGAAACCAAAGCCGGGTCACAGCAACCAAAGCCGGGTCACAGAAACCAAAGCTGGGTCACAGAAACCAAAGCCGGGTCACAGCAACCAAAGCCGGGTCACAGAAACCAAAGCTGGGTCACAGAAACCAAAGCCGGGTCACAGCAACCAAAGCCGGGTCACAGAAACCAAAGCTGGGTCACAGAAACCAAAGCCGGGTCACAGCAACCAAAGCCGGGTCACAGAAACCAAAGCTGGGTCACAGAAACCAAAGCCGGGTCACAGCAACCAAAGCCGGGTCACAGAAACCAAAGCTGGGTCACAGAAACCAAAGCCGGGTCACAGCAACCAAAGCCGGGTCACAGAAACCAAAGCTGGGTCACAGAAACCAAAGCCGGGTCACAGCAACCAAAGCCGGGTCACAGAAACCAAAGCTGGGTCACAGAAACCAAAGCCGGGTCACAGCAACCAAAGCCGGGTCACAGAAACCAAAGCTGGGTCACAGAAACCAAAGCCGGGTCACAGCAACCAAAGCCGGGTCACAGAAACCAAAGCTGGGTCACAGAAACCAAAGCCGGGTCACAGCAACCAAAGCCGGGTCACAGAAACCAAAGCTGGGTCACAGAAACCAAAGCCGGGTCACAGCAACCAAAGCCGGGTCACAGAAACCAAAGCTGGGTCACAGAAACCAAAGCCGGGTCACAGCAACCAAAGCCGGGTCACAGAAACCAAAGCTGGGTCACAGAAACCAAAGCCGGGTCACAGCAACCAAAGCCGGGTCACAGAAACCAAAGCTGGGTCACAGAAACCAAAGCCGGGTCACAGCAACCAAAGCCGGGTCACAGAAACCAAAGCTGGGTCACAGAAACCAAAGCCGGGTCACAGCAACCAAAGCCGGGTCACAGAAACCAAAGCTGGGTCACAGAAACCAAAGCCGGGTCACAGCAACCAAAGCCGGGTCACAGAAACCAAAGCTGGGTCACAGAAACCAAAGCCGGGTCACAGAAACCAAAGCCGGGTCACATAAACCAAAGCCGGGTCACAGAAACCAAAGCTGGGTCACAGAAACCAAAGCCGGGTCACAGAAACCAAAGCCGGGTCACACAAATGTAGGCAGGGCCTACTTGCGCCCTACTTCCGCCCTACTTGCGCCCTAGTTGCACCCTAGTTGCACCCTAGTTGCGCCCTAGTTGCGCCCTAGTTGCGCCCTCATTGCGCCCTAGTTGCGCCCTAGTTGCACCCTAGTTGCATCCTAGTTGCGCCCTAGTTGCGCCCTAGTTGTGCCCTAGTTGCGCCCTAGATGCACCCTAGTCACACCCTAGTCGCGCCCTAGTTGCACCCTAGTTGCGCCCTTATTGCACCCTACTTGCACCCTACTGGCACCCTACTTGCGCCCTAGTTGTGCCCTAGTTGGGCACTAGCTACGCCCTAGTTGTGCCCTAGTTGCGTCCTTGTTGCATCCTACTTGTGCCCTACTTCCGTGCTAGTTGCGCCTTAGTTGCGCCTTAGTTGCGTCCAACTTGCACACTAGTTACACCCTAGTTGTGCCCTAGTTGCGCCCTAGTTGTGCCCTAGTTTCGCCCTAGTTGCGCCCTGGTTGCGCCCCGGTTGCGCCCTAGTTGCACCCTAGTTACGCCCTAGTTGCGCCCTGGTTGCGCCCCGGTTGCCCCCTAGTTGCATCCTAGTTGCGCCCAAGTCGCACCCTAGTCGCGCCCTAGTCGCGCCCTAGTTGCGGCCTAGTTGCGCCCTAGTTGCACCCTAGTTGCACCCTAGTTGCGTCCTAGTTGCGCCCTAGTTGTGCCCTAGTTGCGTCCTAGTTGCGCCCTAGTTGCGCCCTAGTTACGGCCTAGTTGCACCCTAGTTGCGCCCTACTTGCACCCTAGTTGCACCCTTCTTGCGCCCTACTAACGCCTACTTGTACCCTAGTTGTACCTCAGTTGGTCACTATCTACGCCCTAGTTGTCCCCTAGTTGCGCCCTAGTTGCGTCCTACTTGCGCCCTACCTGCGCCCTAGTTGCGCCTTAGTTTCACCCTAGTTGCGCCCAACTTGCACACTAGTTGCACCCTAGTTGCACCCTAGTTGCACCCTAGTTGCGCCATAGTTGCACCCTAGTTGCACCCTAGTTGCGCCCTCGTTGCACACTCGTTGCCCCCTCGTTGCACCCTCGTTGCACCCTCATTGCGCCCTAGTTGCGCCCTAGTTGCACCCAACTTGCACCCAAGTTGCACCCTAGTTGGGCCCTAGTTGCGCCCTAGTTGCGCCCTAGTTGCGCCCTAGTTGCACCCTAGTTGCGCCCTAGTTACACCCTAGTTGCGCCCTAGTTGCGCCTTAGTTGTGCCCTAGTTGCGCCCTACTTGCACCCTACTTGCGCCCTACTTGCGCCCTAGTTGCGCCCTAGTTGCGCCCTAGTTGCGTCCTAGTTGCGCCCTAGTTGCACCCTAGTTGCGCCCTTCTTGCGCCCTTATTTCACCCTACTTACGCCCTACTGGCGCCCTTCTTGCGTCCTAGTTGCGCCTTAGTTGGGCACTAGCTACGCCCTAGTTGTGCCCTAGTTGCACCCTAGTTGCGTCTTACTTGTGCCCTACTTGCGCCCTAGTTGCACCCTAGTTTCGTCCTAGTCGCGCCCTAGTTGCGCCCTAGTTGCACCCTAGTTGCGCCCTATTTACGCCCTAGTTGCGCCCTAGTTGCGACCTAGTTGCGTCCTAGTTGTGCCGTAGTTGTTCCCTAGTTACACCCTAGTTGCACCCTAGTTGCACCCTAGTTGCGCCCTAGTTGTGCCCTAGTTGCGTCCTATTTGCGCCCTAGTTGCGCCCTAGTTGCGCCCTAGTTGCGCCCTAGTTCCGCCCTAGTTGCACCCTAGTTGCGTCCTAGTTGCGCTCTAGTTGCGCCCTCGTTCCGCCCTAGTTGCACCCTAGGTGCGTCCTAGTTGTACCTTAGTAGCGCCTTACTTGCGCCCAACTTGCGCACTAGTTGCACCGTAGTTGCGTCCTAGTTGCGCCCTAGTTGTACCATACTTGCACTCTAGTTGCACCCTAGTTGCACCCTACTTGCACCCTAGTTGCGCCCTAGTTACGCCCTTGTTGCGCCTTAGTTGCGCCCTAGTTGCGCCCAATTTGCACACTAGTTGCACCCTCGTTGCACCCTAGTTGCGCCCTAGTTGCGCCCTGGTTGTGCCGTCGTTGCGTCCTAGTTGCGCCCTACGTGTGCCCTACTTGCGTCCTACTTGCGCCCTAGTTGCGCCCTAGTTGCACCCTACTTGTGCCCTAGGTGCGTCCTAGTTGCGCCCTAGTTGCACCCTAGTTGCGCCCTTCTTGCGCCCTTATTGCACCAAACTTACACCCTACTGGCGCCCTACTTGCGCCCTAGTTGCGCCTCAGTTGGGCACTAGCTACGCCCTAGTTGCCCCCAGTTGCGCCCTAATTGCGCCCTAGTAGCGCCCTAGTTGCGCCGTAGTTGCACCCTAGTTGCGCCCTTGTTGCGCCCAAGTTGCGCCCTAGTCGCGCCCTAGTCGCGCCCTAGTCACGCCCTAGTCCGCCCTAGTTGCGCCTTAGTTGCACCCCAGTTGCACCCTAGTTGCTCCCTAGTTGCGCCCTAGTTGCGCCCTAGTTGTACCCTAGTTGCGTCCTAGTTGCGCCCTAGTTGCGCCCTAGTTGCGCCCTAGTTGCGCCCTAGATGTGCCCTAGTTGCGCCCAAGTTGCGCCCTACTTGCACCCCAGTTGCAGCCTAGTTGCGCCCTAGTTGCGCCCTAGTTGGGCCCTAGTTGCGCCCTAGTTGCGCCCTAGTTGGGCCCTAGTTGCGCCCTAGTTGCGCCCTAGTTGGGCCCTAGTTGCGCCCTAGTTGCGCCCTAGTTGTACCCTAGTTGCGCCCTAGCTGCGTCCTACTTGTGCCCTACTTGCGCCCTAGTTGCGCCTTACTTGCGCCTTAGTTGCGCCTTAGTTGCGCCTTAGTTGCACCCTAGTTGCGCCCAAGTTGCGCCCTAGTTGCGCCCTAGTTGCACCAAAGTTGCGCCCTAGTTGCACCCTAGTTGCGCCCTAGTTGCGCCCTAGTTGCGCCCTAGTTGCGCCCTAGTTGCACCCTTGTTGCGCCCTAGTTGCGCCCTAGTTGCGCCCTCGTTGCGCCCTCATTGCACCCTCGCTGCGCCCTCGTTGCTCTCAAGTTGCAACCTAGTTGCGCCATTATTACGCCCTAGTTGTGCCCCACTTGTGCCGTAGTTGTGCCCTACGTGCGCCCTACTTGGGCCCTACTAGCGTCCTAGTTGCACCCTTGTTGCGCCCTAGTTGCGCCCTAGTTGCGCCCTAGTTGCGCCCTGGTTGCGCCCTAGTTGCGCCTTAGTTGCACCCTTGTTGCGCCCTAGTTGCGTCCTCGTTACGCCCTCGTTGCGCCCTAGTTGCGCCCTAGTTG
>SZWC01005808.1:12448-34666 GCA_023375785.1 Penium margaritaceum | reverse complement strand
CAAACGTGTCACTGTAGTTGATGCCCTGAACCTGGCTGAAGCCGCGAGCCACCAGCCGAGCTTTGTACCTGTCAAGGGCACCGTGCTGGTCAAGTTTAGCCTTGAAGACCCACTTGCAGGTAACCACAGAGACTCCGGGTGGGAGGTCAACAAGTTCCCAGGTCTTCTGCTTCTGGAGCTGTTCAAATTCACTGACAGCAGCAGCATGCCATTCAGCTGCCTCGGGGCAAGACATGGCATCCTTGTAGCTGATAGGATCAACCACGGGAGTAACAAGAGCAAACTCTGGAGAGAAGACAGCATCCGAGAGTGAAGGGGAGACGGGTGAAGCCGATGAGGGGACAGAGGCAGAAGATGAAGACGGCGGAGAACCACAGTGAGTGGCAGAGGAGGGTATGCGAGAAGGGACAAGGTCAGTAAAGAGGGCAGAAAGGGCCTGAAGCTTGGCAATGCGAGAAGAGCGACGAGGAGGGGCAGCGGGGTTCCAGTTGTTGGGGTAGTCAGCACGGTACGGACGAGGCGCTGGCGGAGGTGGCGGAGGCGGAGGTGGTGGAGGCGGCTGCTGGAGAGGAGGGACCGCTGCAGGAAGTTCTTCAGCAGGGATGATAGGAGGAATGATGCCAGCATGGTCTTCAGGGCCAAGGTCAACAGGATTCTGAGGGGGAAGCGGCGGTTGAGAATCAAGAGGGATGAGAAGAAGTTCAGGTGGAGCAGTAGGAGTTGCGGAGACACGGTCTGTCAGAGTCTCATCGAAGGTGGTGCTTCAAATCTTGACAATGGTGCGGGTAGTAGGATCCCACAGTCGGTAGGCCTGACTGTTGTCATCATAGCCCACCAGAACGCCTTTCTTGGTATGGGAGCCCAACTTATCTCTGGTAGCAGGAGTGACCCAGGCATAGGCCGCGCTACCAAAGACACGCAGATGTCCAATGTTGGGTTGGCGACCATGCCAGGCCTCATAGGGAGTCTGTTGGCCCTGAAGCTGTTTGCAGGGAATCCTGTTGAGAAGATAGCAGGCAGTGTTGACAGCCTCAGCCCAGAAGCCATTGGGAAGGCCAGCAGCATGAAGCATAGATCGGTCCTTTTCAAGAAGGGTCCTGTTCATCCGTTCTGCACGCCCATTTTGCTGTGGGGTATGTGGAACTGTGCGTTGGTGTTGAATGCCGTTGCGCTCATAGAAGGCGGTGAGAGCCTTGTTCACAAACTCGCCACCATTGTCAGAGCACACAGCTTTCACACGAGTGTCAGTCTCGTTTTCAACCCGCTTGATCCAAGTGATGATGTGGTCAGCGGCTTCGGATTTGTGTCGAAGAAATCGGACCCAGACATGGTGGGTGAAATCGTCCAAAAGAACCAAGAAGGAGTGTTTGCCAGAGATAGATGCATCCTTGATGCAACACAGATCCATGTGAACCAGATGAAGCTTTGCAGGAGCTCTGACATCAGAATAGGTGTTGAAGTTGTCTTGGCTCTGTTTGCCTGCAAGGCAACATTCACAATAGATTGAGGCGGGCTTGGTCAGATTAGTGGGCAACGATTCCACCACAGCTCCCTTGGACATAGCTGCCAACGTTGTGAAACCAACATGACCAAGTCGTTGATGCCATAAGAGAGTTAAAGCATCTTGTCCAGAGGCTGGGGCTGTGGGAGGACCACAGGCAGCAAGAGCCACTTCAGTAGTCCTTGCATCAGCTTCTGATTCCATGGTCGGGAGAATGGTGAGATTGCCTTCTCGTTTGGCTTCTGCAACAATCTTGCCCCCTTTGGCATAAATGCGGCAGCTCTTGTCAGCATCAAAAACAACTTTGCAGCCTTTGTCATTCAGTCGTGTGACAGAGAGAATATTTGCTGCTAGTTTGGGTACAAAGAAGACTTCTGCAAACGTCCTGGAGGCCACCTTGCCTTCAAAGGAGATGGCCACATGGACTGTACCCATCCCAATGGCGGGAATGATGCGGCCGTCCCCAAGTCGAACTGGTTTTGGAGTCTTGAATTCCTTGAAATCAATGAACCAGGTTCTGTTGCACGTCATATGCCTGGTAGTGCCAGAATCCAAAATCCAGGCGAGGATTCCCGCAGCCAAGAGGAAAGCACTGTCAATAGAGCATAGAGCCAGTTCTTCAGTGATGAAGTTGTCTGAAGCAGATGTCGGCTGATGAGGAATATCAAAGTGAGACATGGGGGCAGGGAGATCTTCAGTTGCGGGGATGAAGTTGATAGTGGTATTGCTTGCTCCACTGCCCTGATGTCCAATACCTTCCATATGATGTATCAACTGAGTCCAACCTTGAGCCATTTGTGTCATCATTTGCTTGATGTTGCTCAAGAGTGTAGCCTCAGAGTTGGAAGGGAACTGCTTTGTCTCTGGTCCAGTAGTCAGAAGAGCATATTGTGGGGTCGTGTGCCGTGGTCGTCTTGGTTTGTCACAGTATCTGTTGAGGTGACCAAGTTGCTGACAGTTCCAGCATTTCACATGTTCAAAACCTTTGCTGCCAGTGCACCTGGTGGAATGATGCCTCCTTGTGAGGTGAGCCGTTGGGGAGCGTGTGATGAGAAATTTGTGGTAGAGAAACCACCTTGTCCATGGCCGTGTAATTTTGGCCGTTGATTGAAGTGCTGATGNATGGTGGTGTTGAATCTAGAGGGTAAGCTTGCAAATAACCGCAGTACCACCACCTTCTCGAAGAGCGCCTGACCCATGGCTGTGATGCGCTCAACCAGTTGCTTGAGTTGGGCCACATGGTCTTCCAATCTGGTGGCTTCTCCCATCTTGAGTTCACAAAACTGAATAAAAAGATTGTGGAGTTCAGAATCACTGACTTTTTGATAACGTTGGCGAAGTGCAACCCACGCAGTTCTTGGGTCTAGTGATGCATTGTTGTCCCTGATCAATAACTTGAGTCTGTCTGAGACCTGCATTGCCAGGATGGCAAATGCTTGATCACACTGCCGCTTCCATAGTTGTTTTTCTTCGGGAGTGGCATTTGGATCCAGTGTCTCCTCTGGGGGATCTGAGACAACACCCCATAAGCCTTTTTCCAGGAACACCATCTTCATGTTGAATGCAAATTCACTGTAGTCAGCTCCATCGAGGGGTTGGACTTTGAAGTGGTCACCCAGACCACCTCCACTGAAGCCCGCCGTGGTGTTGTCTCTTGTCTTCAGGGTTAGATGAACAGCGCAACCAGTCTTCAAGAGACTTGTGACACACCTGCTCTGATACCACTTGTTGGAAATATGGATCGTTAAATGTCACAAGAGCTCTTACGAGACAGCGCAGACCAATTGCATACTCATGTGGATCAACACAGGCTTGTCCAAACCAGATCCACAACACACTGCGATGAGAGAGAGATAGCACAGAATCCTTGATTCAAGAAACTCCAACTCCTGGGTACAAGGGTAGCTACATACTGAATCTAACTAGTAGAAAAAAGAACTAGCAAAAACAATTGCTTATGTAGTCCTGTCGCTGTTCACGCCTTGCTCGTCGCGTCGTGCACACCGACAGTCCTTGAGCACTGTTCCGCTAAGTGTGCTCGAGCCATCCCATAGGTAAGGATCTGTTCGCATCCCCTCCGATCGATCATCCAGAATCCCCCCCTCTTCTCGCAGTCCTTCACAGATTTATGTAACGGTCGTAGACCATAGATTGTCTTTTATCTGGAAGTCGCAGGCCGTCGATGCTGTTCAATGATCGACCATGAGATCGATAATCGAAACCTGTCCGCCACTCCGGTCCGGTACTCCGTGTCTGCTTCCAGTGGTTCTTGTCGATGCTCCACGTCAGCCACTGTGTTCCATTGGAACTTCCCAAGACTTCTTCGCTTCATTGTGCAAAGATCCACACAATATAACATGTTGCTCAGAGTCATACTATCGCAAACAGGTACAATTGAGTGGACTGGTGGAGGCATGGGATTACCCTCTCTTCCAGTCCAAACAGGGTAGGAGTAGAGTAGAGTAGGCTGCAGAGGGTCAGGGGAGGAGGTAGCACTTCTCCCCTGGCCCTCTGGGTTTTGCCCCATTGGAACATACCTTTTTGCTCATTTCCAACACCCGGGCGCCCTAGTTGCGCCCTAGTTGCGCCCTACTTGCATCCTAGTTACACCCTAGTAACGCACTAGTTGCGCCCTAGTTGCGTCCTAGTTGCGCCCTAGTTGTTCCCTAGTTGCGCCCTACTTGCGTCCTTCTGGCGCCTACTTGCGCCCTAGTTGCGCCTCAGTTGGGCACTAGCTACACCCTAGTTTTCCCCTAGTTGCGTCCTAGTTGCGTCCTACTTGCGCCCTAGTTGCGCCTTAGTGACGCCCTAATTGCGCCCAACTTGAACACTAGTTGCACCCTAGTTGCACCCTAGTTGCACCCTAGTTGCGCCCTAGTTGCACCCTAGTTGCGCCCTAGTTAGTTGCGTCCTAGTTACGCCCTTGTTGCGCCCTCGTTGCACCCTAGTTGCACCCTAGTTGCGTCCTAGTTGCGCCCTAGTTGCACCCTAGTTGCGCCCTAGTTAGTTGCGTCCTAGTTACGCCCTTGTTGCGCCCTCGTTGCACCCTAGTTGCACCCTAGTTGCGTCCTAGTTGCGCCCTAGTTACGCCCTAGTTGTGCCATAGTTGCGCCCTAGTTGCGCACTAGTTGCGCCCTAGTTGCGCCCTAGTTGCGCCCTAGTTGCGCCCTAGTTGCGCATTAGTTGTGCCCTAGTTGCGCCCTACCTGTGCCCTACTTGCGCCCTAGTTGCACTGAAACCAAAGCCGGATCCCAGAAACCAAAGCTGGGTCACAAAACCAAAGCTGGGTCACAGAAACCAAAGCCTGGCCACAAAACCCAAAGGCAGGTCACAGAAACCAAAGCCGGGTCACAGAATCCAAAGCCGGATCACAGAAACCAAAGCCGGGTCACAGCAACCAAAGCCAGGTCACAGAAATGAAGCCGGGTCACAGAAACGAAGCCGGGTCACAGAAACCAAAGCCAGGTCACAGAAACCAAAGCGGGGTCACAGAAACCAAGCCGGGTCACAGTAACCAAAGCCGGCTCACAGAAATAAAATCAGAAGTACGACACAACTAGGGCACAACTAGGGCACAACTAAGGCGCAACTAGGGTACCACTAGGGCGCAAGTAGGCCGCAACTAGGACACAGCTAGGGCGCAACTAGGGCGCAACTAGGGCGCAACTAGGGCGTAACTAGGGCGCAACTAGGGTGCAACTAGGGCGCAACTAGGACGCAACTAGGGCGCAACTAGTGCGCAACTAGGGCGCAACTAGGGCGCAACTAGGGCGCAATTAGGGCACAACTAGGGCGCAATGAGTGCGCTACGAGGGCGCAACGAGGGCGCAACGAGGGCGCAACTAGGATGCAACTAGGGCACAACTAGGACGCAACAAGGGCGCAACCAGGGCGCAACTAGGGTGCAACTAGTTTGCAAGTTGGGCGCAACTAGGCGCAACTGAGGCGCAACTTGGGCGCAAGTATGGTGCAACTAGAGCGCAACTAGAGCGCAACTAGGGCGCAACTAGGGCGCAAGTAGGGTGCAACCAGGGCGCAACTAGAGCGCAGCTACGGCACAACTAGGGCGCAACTAGGGCGTAACTAGGGTGCAACTAGTGCGCGAGTTCGGCGCAACTATGGCGCAACTAAGGCGCAACTAGCGCGCAAGTAGGGTGCAAGTAGGACGCAACTAGGGTGCAACTAGGGCAAAACTAGGGCGTAGCTAGTGCCCAACTAAGGCACAACTAGGGTGCAAGTAGGGTGCCAGTAGGGTGCAAGTAGCGTGCAATAAGGACGCTAGTAGCGTGCAACTAGGGCGCAACTAGGGCGCAACTAGGGCGCAACTAGGGCGCAACTAGGGTGCAACTAGGGTGCAACTAGGGCGCAACTAGGGTGCAAGTAGGGCGTAACTAGGGCGCTACTAGGGCGCAACAAGGGCGCAACTAGGGCGCAACTAGGGCGCAACTAGGGCGCAACTAGGGTGCAACTAGGACGCAACTAGGGCGCAACTAGGGTGTAACTAGGGCGTAAGTAGGGCGAAAGTAGGGCACAAGTAGGGCGCAATTACGGTGCAAGTGGGGCACAAGTAGGGCGCAACAAGGGCGCAACTAGGGCGCAACGAGGGTGCAACGAGGGTGCAACAAGGGCGCAACAAGGGCGCAACTAGGGTGCAACTAGGGCGCAACTAGGGCGCCACTAGGGTGCAACTAGGGCGCAACTAGGGCGCAACTAGGGCGCAACTAGGGCGCAACTAAGGCGTAACTAGGACGCAACAAAGGCGCAACTAGGGCGCAAGTAGGGCACAAGTAAGACACAACTAGGGCGCAACTAGGGTACAACTAGGGCGTAGCTAGTGCCCAACTGAGGCGCAACTAGGGCGCAAGTGGGATGCCAATAGGGCGTAAGTAGGGTGCAATAAGGGCGCAAGAAGGGCGCAACTAGGGCGCAACTAGGACGCGTCTAGGGCGCAAGTAGGGCGTAACTAGGGCGCGACTAGGGCGCAAGTAGGGCGCAGGTAGGGCGCAACTAAGGCACAACTAAGGCGCAACTAGGGCGCAACTAGGGCGCAACTAGGGTGCAACTAGGGCGCAACTAGGGCGCAACTAGGGCGTAACTATGGCGCAACTAGGGCGCAACTAGGGCGCAAATAGGGTGCAACTAGGGCACAACTAGGGTGCAAGGAGGGTGCAACGAGGGCGCAACTAGGGTGCAACTAACTAGGGCGCAACTAGGGTGCAACTAGGGCGCAACTAGGGTGCAACTAGGGCGCAACTAGGGTGCAACTAGTGTGCAACTTGGGCGCAACTAGGGCGTAACTAAGGCGCAACAAGGGCGCAACTGGGGGAAAACTAGGGCGTAGCTAGTGTCCAACTGAGGCGCAACTAGGGCGCAAGTAGGCGCCAGAAGGACGGAAGTAGGACGCAACTAGGGCGCAACTAGGGCGCATCTAGGACGCGACTAGGGCACAACTGGTGCGTAACTAGGTTGTAACTAGGGTGCAAGTAGGGCGCAACTAGGGCGCAACTAGGGCATCCGGGCGCAACAAGGGCGCAACTAGGGGGCAACTAGGGTGCAACTAGGGCGGAACGAGGACGCAACTAGGACAAAACTAGGGCGCAACTAGGGTGCAACTAGGGCGCAACTAGGGTACAACTAGTGCGTAACTAGGGCGTAATTAGGGCGCGACTAGGGCGGGACTAGGGTGCGACTTGGGTGCAACTAGGGCGCAACTAGGGCGCAACTTGGGCGCAACTAGGGCGCAACTAGGGCACAATTAGGGCGCAATCGGGGGCAACTAAGGCGCAACTAGGGCGCATCTAGGGTGCAACTAGGACACAACTAGGGCGCAACTAGGGCGCAACTAGGGTGCAAGTAGGGCGCAACTAGGGCGCAACTAGGGTGCAAGTAGGGCGCAACTAGGGCGCAACTAGGGTGCAAGTAGGGCGCAACTAGGGCGCAACTAGGGTGCAAGTAGGGCGCAACTAGGGCGCAACTAGGGTGCAAGTAGGGCGCAACTAGGGCGCAACTAGGGTGCAAGTAGGGCGCAACTAGGGCGCAACTAGGGTGCAAGTAGGGCGCAACTAGGGCGCAACTAGGGTGCAAGTAGGGCGCAACTAGGGCGCAACTAGGGTGCAAGTAGGGCGCAACTAGGGCGCAACTAGGGTGCAAGTAGGGCGCAACTAGGGCGCAACTAGGGTGCAAGTAGGGCGCAACTAGGGCGCAACTAGGGTGCAAGTAGGGCGCAACTAGGGCGCAACTAGGGTGCAAGTAGGGCGCAACTAGGGCGCAACTAGGGTGCAAGTAGGGCGCAACTAGGGCGCAACTAGGGTGCAAGTAGGGCGCAACTAGGGCGCAACTAGGGCGCAACTAAGGCGCAACTAGGGCACAAATAGGGTACAAGTAGGACGTAACTAGGACGCGACTAGGATACAACTAGGGCGTAGCTAGTCCCCAACTGAGGCGCAACTAGGACGCAAGTAGGGCGCAAGTAGGGTGCAAGTAGGTTGCAACTTCTGGCAACCAGGGTGCAACTAGGGCGCAACTAGGGCGCAACTAGGGCGCAACTAGGGCGCAACTAGGGTGCAAGTAGGGCACAACTAGGGTGCAACTAGGGCACAAGTAGGGCGCAAGTTAGACGCAACTAGGGCGTAACTAGGGCACAATTAGGGCGTAGCTAGTGCCCAACTGAGGCGCAACTAGGGCGCAAGTAGGGCGCCAGTAGGGTGTAAGTAGGGTGCAACAAGGGCGTAAGAAGGGCGCAACTAGGGCGCGACTAGGGTGCAACTAAGACGCAACTAGGGTACAAGTAGGGCGCAACTAGGGCGCAAGTAGGGCGCAAGTAGGGCGCAACTAGCGCACAACTAAGGCGCAACAAGGGTGAAACTAGGACGCAACTAGTTGCAACTAGGGCGCAACTAGGGCCCAACTAGGGCGCAACTAGGGCGCAACTAGGGCGCAACTAGGGCGCAACTAGGGTGCAACTAGAGCGCAACTAGGGCGCAACTAGGGCGCAATTAGGGCGCAACTGGGGGCAACTAGGGCACAAATAGGGCGCAAGTAGGGCGCAACTAGGGCGCAACTAGGGCGCAACGAGGACGCAACGAGGGCGCAACTAGGGCGTAACTAGGGCGCAACTAGGGTGCAACTAGGTCGCAACTAGGGCGCAACTAGGACACAACTAGGGTGCCACTAGTGTACAACTTGGGCGCAACTAGGGCGCAACTAAGGACCAACTAGGGCGCAAGTAGGACGCAACTAAGGGTGCAACTAGGGGACAACTAGGGCGTAGCTAGTGCCCAACTTAGGCGCAACTAGGGCGCATGTAGACGCCAGTAGTGCGCAAGTAGGACGCAACTAGGGCGCAACTAGGGTGCAACTAGGATGCAACTAGGGCGCAACTAGTGCATAACTAGGGTGATACTAAGGTGAAAGTAGGGCGTAACTAGGGCGCAACTAGGGCACCCGGGCGCAACTAGGGCGCAACTAGGGGGCACCTAGGGCGCAACTAGGGCGCAACTAGGATGCAACTAGGGCACAACTAGGGTGCAACTAGGGCGCAACAAGGGCGCAACTAGGGTGCAACTAGTGCGTAACTAGGGTGCAACTAGGGCGCGGCTAGGACGCGACTAGGGCACGACTTGGGCGCAACTAATGCGCAACTAGGGCGCAACTAGGGTGTAACTAGGGCACAATTAGGACGCAACTGGGGGCAACTAGGGCGCAACTAGGGCGCAACTAGGGCGCAACTAGGGCACAACTAGGGCACAAGTAGGACGCAACTAGGGCGCAACTCGGGTGCAACTAGGGCGCAACTAGGGTGCAACTAGGGCACAACTAGGGCGCAACTAGGGCGCAACTAGGGCGCAACTAAGGCGCAACTAGGGTGCAAATAGAGCACAAGTAGGACGCAACTTGGGCGCAACAAGGGTACAACTAGGGCGTAGCTAGTGCCCATCTGAGGCACAACTAGGGCGCAAGTAGGGTGAAAGTAGGGCGCAAGTAGGTTGCAACTTATGCGCAACCAGGGCGCAACTAGGGCACACTAGGGCGCAACTCGGATGCAAGTAGTGCGTAGCTAGGGTGCAACTAGGGCGCAAGTAGGGCGCATGTAAGACGCAGCTAGGGTGCAACTAGGGCACAATTTGGACGTAGCTAGTGCCCAACTAAGGCGCAACTAGGGCGCAAGTAGGGCGCCAGTAGGGTGTAAGTAGGGTACAAAAAGGGTTTAAGAAGGGCGCAACTAGGGCGCAACTAGGACGCAACTAAGACGCAACTAGGGTGCAAGTAGGGCGCAACTAGGGTGCAAGTAGGGCGCAAGTAGGGCGCAACTAGGACACAACTAAGGCGCAACAACGGCGCAACTAGGACGCAACTAGGGGGCAACAAGGGCGCAACTAGGACGCAACTAGGGCGCAACTAGGGTGCAACTAGGGCGCAACTAGGGCGCAACTCGAACGCAACTATGGCGTAACTAGGGCGCAAAAAGGACGCAACTAGGGCGCAACTAGGGCGCAACTAGGGTGCAACTAGGGTGCAACAAGGGCGTAACGAGGGCGTAACTAGGGCGCAACGAGGGTGCAACTAGGGCGCAACTAGGGCGCAACCAGGGTGCAACCAGGGCGCAACTAGGGCGCAACTAGGACACAACTAAGGCGCAACAACGGCGCAACTAGGACGCAACTAGGGGGCAACAAGGGCGCAACTAGGACGCAACTAGGGGGCAACAAGGGCGCAACTAGGACGCAACTAGGGGGCAACAAGGGCGCAACTAGGACGCAACTAGGGGGCAACAAGGGCGCAACTAGGACGCAACTAGGGGGCAACAAGGGCGCAACTAGGACGCAACTAGGGGGCAACAAGGGCGCAACTAGGACGCAACTAGGGGGCAACAAGGGCGCAACTAGGACGCAACTAGGGGGCAACAAGGGCGCAACTAGGACGCAACTAGGGGGCAACAAGGGCGCAACTAGGACGCAACTAGGGGGCAACAAGGGCGCAACTAGGACGCAACTAGGGGGCAACAAGGGCGCAACTAGGACGCAACTAGGGGGCAACAAGGGCGCAACTAGGACGCAACTAGGGGGCAACAAGGGCGCAACTAGGACGCAACTAGGGGGCAACAAGGGCGCAACTAGGACGCAACTAGGGGGCAACAAGGGCGCAACTAGGACGCAACTAGGGGGCAACAAGGGCGCAACTAGGACGCAACTAGGGGGCAACAAGGGCGCAACTAGGACGCAACTAGGGGGCAACAAGGGCGCAACTAGGACGCAACTAGGGGGCAACAAGGGCGCAACTAGGACGCAACTAGGGGGCAACAAGGGCGCAACTAGGACGCAACTAGGGGGCAACAAGGGCGCAACTAGGACGCAACTAGGGGGCAACAAGGGCGCAACTAGGACGCAACTAGGGGGCAACAAGGGCGCAACTAGGACGCAACTAGGGGGCAACAAGGGCGCAACTAGGACGCAACTAGGGGGCAACAAGGGCGCAACTAGGACGCAACTAGGGGGCAACAAGGGCGCAACTAGGACGCAACTAGGGGGCAACAAGGGCGCAACTAGGACGCAACTAGGGGGCAACAAGGGCGCAACTAGGACGCAACTAGGGGGCAACAAGGGCGCAACTAGGACGCAACTAGGGGGCAACAAGGGCGCAACTAGGACGCAACTAGGGGGCAACAAGGGCGCAACTAGGACGCAACTAGGGGGCAACAAGGGCGCAACTAGGACGCAACTAGGGGGCAACAAGGGCGCAACTAGGACGCAACTAGGGGGCAACAAGGGCGCAACTAGGACGCAACTAGGGGGCAACAAGGGCGCAACTAGGACGCAACTAGGGGGCAACAAGGGCGCAACTAGGACGCAACTAGGGGGCAACAAGGGCGCAACTAGGACGCAACTAGGGGGCAACAAGGGCGCAACTAGGACGCAACTAGGGGGCAACAAGGGCGCAACTAGGACGCAACTAGGGGGCAACAAGGGCGCAACTAGGACGCAACTAGGGGGCAACAAGGGCGCAACTAGGACGCAACTAGGGGGCAACAAGGGCGCAACTAGGACGCAACTAGGGGGCAACAAGGGCGCAACTAGGACGCAACTAGGGGGCAACAAGGGCGCAACTAGGACGCAACTAGGGGGCAACAAGGGCGCAACTAGGACGCAACTAGGGGGCAACAAGGGCGCAACTAGGACGCAACTAGGGGGCAACAAGGGCGCAACTAGGACGCAACTAGGGGGCAACAAGGGCGCAACTAGGACGCAACTAGGGCGCAAGTAGGGCGCAACTAGGGCGCAACTAGGGCGCAACAAGGGCACAACGAGGGCGCAACTAGGGCGCAACTAGGGCGCAACAGGGGCGCAACTAGGGCGCAACTAGGGCGCAACTAGGGCGCAACTAGGACGCAACTAGGACGCAGCTAGGGCGCAACTAATGCGCAACTAGGGCGCAACAAAGGCGCAACTAGGGCACAAGTATGGCACAAGTAGGACGCAACTAGGGCGCAACTAGGGTACAACTAGGGCGTAGCTAGTGCCCAACTGAGGCGCAACTAGGACGCAAGTAGGGCGCCAATAGGGCGTAAGTAGGATGCAATAAGGGCACAAGAACGTGGGCGTAACTAGGGCGCAACTAGGACGCATCTAGGGTGCAAGTAGGGCGCAACTAGGGCGGGACGAGGGCGCAAGTACGGCGCAGGTAGGGCACAACTAGGGCACAACTACGGCGCAACTAGGGTGCAACTAGGGCGCAACTAGGGCGCAACTAGGACGCAACTAGGGCGCAACTAGGGCTCAACTAGGGCGCAAATAGGGCGCAACTAGGGTGCAACTAGGGCACAACTAGGGCTCAACTAGGGCGCAACTAGGGCGCAACGAGGGCGCAACGAGGGCGCAACTAGGGCGCAACTAGGGCGCAACTAGGACACAACTAGGATGCAACTAGGGCGCAACGAGGGTACAACTAGTGTGCAAGTTGGGTGCAACTAGGGCGCAACTAAGGCGCAACTAGGGCGCAAGTAGGACGCAACTAGGACTCAACTAGGGGACAACTAGGGTGTAGCTAGGGTCCAACTAAGGCGCAACGAGGGCGCAAGTAGGCGCCAGAAAGGTACAAGTAGGGCGCAACTAGGGCGCAACTAGGGCGCAACTAGGACGCAACTAGGGCGGAACTAGTGCGGAACTAGGTTGCAACTACGGTGCAAGTAGGACGCAACTAGGATGCAACTAGGGCGCCCGGGCGCAACAAGGGCGCAAGTAGGGGACAACTAGGGCGCAACTAGGGCGCAACTAGGACGCAACTAGGGCACAACTAGGGCGGAACTAGAGCGCAACTAGGGCGCAACTAGGGTGCAACTAGTGCGCAACTAGGGCTCAACTAGGGCGCGACTAGGGCGCGACTTGGACGCAACTAGGGCGCAACTAGGGCGCAACTAGGGCGCAACTAGAGCGCAACTAGGTTGCAATTAGGGCGCAACTGGGGGCAACTAGGGCGCAACTAGGGCGCAACTAGGGCGCAACTAGGGCACAACTAGGGCCCAACTAGGGTGCAACTAGGGCGCGACTAGGGCGCAACTAGGGCGCAACTAGGGCGCAACTAGGGCACAACTAGGGCCCAACTAGGGTGCAACTAGGGCGCGACTAGGGCGCGACTTGGGCGTAACTAGGGCATAACTAGGGCGCAACTAGGGTGCAACTAGGGCGCAACTAGGGCGCAACTATTGCGCAAGTAGGTCACAACTAGGGCGCAACTAGGGCGCGACTAGGGCGCAACTAAGGCGCAACTAGGACACAAACAGGGTACAAGTAGGACGCAACTAGGACGCAACTAGGGTACAACTAGGGCGTAGCTAGTCCCCAACTGAGGTGCAACTAGGGCGCAAGTAGGGTGCAAGTAGGGCGCAAGTAGGGCGCAATTAGGGCGCAAGTAGGGTGCAAGTAAGACACAACTAGGGCGCAACTAGGGCACAATTAGGGCGTAGCTAGTGCCCAACTGAGGCGCAATAGGGTGGTAGTAGGGTGCAATAAGGGCGTAAGAAGGGCGCAACGAGGGCGCAACTAGGGCGCAACTAAGACGGAACTAGGGTGCAAGTAGGGCGCAACTAGGACACAAGTAGGGCGCAAGTAGGGCACAACTAGGGCGCAACTAGGGCGCAAGTAGGGCGCAAGTAGGGCGCAAGCAGGGCGCAAGTAGGGCGCAAGTAGGGCGCAACTAGGGCGCAACTAGGGGGCAACTAGGGCGCAACTAGGGTGCAACTAGGGCGCAATTAGGGCGCAACTGGGGGCAGCTAGGGCGTAACTAGGGCGCAACTAGGTCGCAACTAGGGTGCAACTAGGGCGCAACGAGGGCGCAACGAGGGCGCAACTAGGGCACAACTAGGGCGCAACTAGGGTATAACTAGGGCGCAACTACGGCGCAACTAGGGCGCAACTAGGGTGCAACTAGTCTGCAAGTTGGGCGCAACTAGGGCGCAACTAAGGCGCAACTAGGGCGTAAGTAAGACGCAACTAAGGGTGCAACTAGGGGACAACTAGGGCGTAGCTAGTGCCCAATTGAGGCGCAACTAGGGCGCAAGTAGGCGCCAGTAGGGCGCAAGTAGGACGCAACTAGGGTGCGACTAGGGCGCAACTAGGACGCAACTAGGACGCAACTAGTGCGTAACTAGGGTGCAACTAGGGTGCAAGTAGGGCGCAACAAGGGCGCAACTAGGGCGCCCCGGGTGCAACTAGGGCGAAACTAGGGGGCAACTAGGGCGCAACTAGGGCACAACTAGGACGCAATTAGGGCACAACTAGGGCGCAACTAGGGCGCAACTAGGGCGCAACTAGGGTGCAACTAGTGCGCAACTAGGGCGCAACTAGGGCGCGACTAGGGCGCGACTAGGACGAGACTTGGACGAAACTAGGGTGCACTTAGGGCACAACTAGGGCGCAACTAGGGCGCAACTAGTGCGCAATTAGAGCGCAACTGGGGGCAACTAGGGCGCAACTAGGTTGCAACTAGGGTACAACTAGGGCGCAACTAGGGCACAACTAGGGCGCAACTAGGGTGCAACTAGTGTGCAACTAGGGCGCAACTAGGGCGCGACTAGGGCGCGACTAGGGCGCAACTAGGGCACAACTAGGGCGCAACTAGGGCACAACTAGGGCGCAACTAGGGTGCAACTAGTGTGCAACTAGGGCGCAACTAGGGCGCGACTAGGGCGCGACTAGGGCGCAACTATGGCACAACTAGGATGTAACTAGGGCGCAATTAGGGTGCAACTGGGAGCAACTAGGGCGCAACTAGGGTGCAACTAGGGTGCAACTAGGGCGAAAATAAGGCGCAACTAGGGCGCAACTAGGACGCAACTAGGGCGCAACTATGGCGCAAATAGGGCGCAACTAGGGCGCAACTAGGGCATAACTAAGGCGCAACTAGGGCAGAAATAGGGCACAAGTAGGACGCAACTAGGGCGCAAGTAGGGTACAACTAGGGCGTAGTTAGTGCCCAACTGAGGTGCAACTAGGGCGCAACTAGGGCGCAACTAAGACGCAACTAGGGTGCAAGTAGGGTGCAACTAGGGCGCAAGTAGGGCGCAAGTATGGTGCAACTAGGGCACAACTAAGGCGCAACAAGGGTGCAACTAGGGCGCAACTAGGACGCAACTAGGGCTCAACTAGGGCGCAACTAGGACGCAACTAGGACGCAACTAGAGCGCAACGAGGACGCAACTAGGGTGCAACTAGGACGCAACTAGGGCGCAACTAGAGCGCAACTAGGGCGCAACTAGGGTGCAACAAGGGCCCAACGAGGGCGGAACTAGGGCGCAACGAGCGCGTAACAAGGGCGCAACTAGGGCGCAACTAGGGCGCAACTACGGCGCAACTAGGGTACAACTAAGGCGCAACTAGGGTGCAACTAGGGCGCAACTAGGGCACAACTTGGGCACAACTAGGACGCAACTAGGTCGCAACTAGGGCGAAACTAGGGCGCAACTAGGGCGCAACTAGGGCGCAACTACGGCGCAACTAGGGTACAACTAAGGCGCAACTAGGGTGCAACTAGGGCGCAACTAGGGCACAACTTGGGCACAACTAGGACGCAACTAGGTCGCAACTAGGGCGAAACTAGGGCGCAACTAGGGCGCAACCGGGGCGCAACCAGGGGGCAACTAGGGTGCACCTAGGGCACAACTAGGGCGAAACTAGGGCGCAACTAGGGTGCAACTAGTGTGCAAGTTGGGTGCAACTAAGGTGCAACTAAGGCGCAACTAGCGCGCAAGTAGGGCACAAGTAGGACGCAACTAGGGCGCAACTAGGGCACAACTAGGTCGTAGCTAGTGCCCAACTAAGGCACACCTCGGGCGCAAGAAGGGTGCTAGTAGGGCGCAAGTAGGATGCAATAAGGGCGCAAATATGGTGCAACTAGAGTGCAACTAGGGCGTAACTAGGGCGCAACTAGGGCGTGACTAGGGCGCGACTAGGGCGCGACTAGGGCGCAACTAGGGCGCAACTTGGGTGCAACTAGGGCGCAACTAGGGTGCAACTAGGGCGTAACTAGGGTGCAACTAGGGCGCAACTAGGGTGCAACTAGGGCGCAACTAGGGCACAACTAGGGCGCAACTACGGCGCAATAAGGGTGCAACTAGGGCGCAAGTAGGGCGCAAGTAGGGTGCAAGTTGGACGCAACTACGGTACAAGTGGGACACAACTAGGGCGTAACAAGGGCGCAACTAGGGTGTAACTTGAGCGCAACGAGGACGCAACGAGGGCGCAACGAGCGTGCAACGAGGGCGCAACAAGGGTGCAACAAGGGCGCAACTAGGGTGCAACTAGGGCGCAACTAGGGCGCAACTAGGGTGCAACTAGGGCGCAACTAGGATGCAATTAGGGCGCAACTAGGGCGCAACTTGGGCGAAACTAGGGCGCAACTAAGGCGCAACTAAGGCGCAACTAAGGTGCAACTAAGGCGCAACTAGGGCGCAAGTAGGGCACAAGTAGGACGCAGCTAGGGCGCAACTAGGGTACAACTAGGGCGTAGCTACTGCCCAACTGAGGCGCAACTAGGGCGAGAGTAGGGCGCAAGTAGGGCGCAACTAGGGTGCAACTAGGGCATTACTAGGGCGCAACTAGGGCGCAACTAGGGTGCAGCTATGGTGCAAGTAGGGTGCAACTAGGGTGCAACTAGGGCACATCTAGGGCGCAACTAGGGCGCAACTAGGGTGCAACTAGGGCGCAACTAGGATGCAACTAGGGCACAACTAGGGTGCAACTAGGGCGCAACTAGGGAGCAACTAGGATGCAACTGGGACGCAACTAAGGCGCAACTAGGGCGCGACTAGGGCGTGACTAGGGCGCAACTAGGGCGCGACTAGGGCGAGACTTGGGCGCAAGTAGGACGCAACTAGGGTGCAACTAAGACGCAACTAGGGCGCTACTCGAGTGCAATTAGGGCCCAACTGGGGGAAACAAGGGCGTAGTTAGTGCCCAACTGAGGCGCAACTAGGGTGCAAGTAGGGCACCAGTAGGGTGTAAGTTTGGTGCAATAAGGGCGCAAGAAGGGCGCAACTAGGGTACAACGAGGGCGCAACTAGGATGCACCTAGGGCACAAGTAGGGTACAACTAGGATGCAACTAGGACGCAAGTAGGACGCAAGTAGGGCGCAAGTAGGGCCAATCTAGGGCGCAACTACGGCGCAACTAGCGCGGAAGTAGGGCGCAACTAGGGTGCAACTTGTGTGCAAGTTGGGCGCAACTAGGGCGCAACTAAGGCGCAACTAGGGCGCAACTAGGGCGCAAGTAGGGTGCAAGTAGGGTGCAACTAGGGTGCAACTAGAGCGCAAGTATGGCACAACTAGGGTGCAACTACGGCGCAACTAGGGTGCAACTAGTGCATAAGTTGGGCGCAACTAAGGCGCTACTAAGGCGCAACTAGCGTGCAAGTAGGGCACAAGTAGGACGCAAATAGCGCGCAACTAGGGCACAACTAGGGCGTAGCTAGTGCCTAACTAAGGCACAACTAGGGCACAAGTAGGGTGCTAGTAGGGCGCAAGTAGGGTGCAATAAGGGCGCAAATAGGGTGCAACCAGGACGCAACTAGGGCGTAACTAGGGCGCAACTAGGGCTTAACTAGGACGCGACTAGCGCGCAACTAGGACGCAACTAGGGCGCAACTAGGGCGCAACTAGGGCGCAACTAGGACGCAACTAGGGCGTAACTAGGGCGCAACTAGGGCACAACTAGGGTGCAACTAGGCCGCATCTAGGGCACAACTAAGGCGCAACTAGGGCGCAACTAGGGTGCAAGAAAGGCGCAACTAGGGCGCAAGTAGGGCACAAGTAGGATGCAACTAGGGCGCAACTAGGATACAACTAGGGCGTAGCTAGTGCCAAACTGAGGCGCAACTAGGACGCAAGTAGGACGCAAGTAGGGCGCAACTAGGGCGCAAGTAGGGCGCAACTATGGCACAAGTGGGGCACAACTAGGGCGTAACAATGGTGCAACTAGGGCATAACGTGAGCGCAACGAGGGCGCAACGAGGGCGCAACGAGGGCGCAACAAGGGCGCAACTAGGGCACAACTAGGGCGTACCTAGTACCCAACTGAGGCGCAACTAGGGCGCAAGTAGGGCGCCAGTAGGGTGTAAGTTTGGTGCAATAAGGGCGCAAGAAGGGCGCAACTAGGGTGCAACTAGGACGCAACTAGGACGCACCTAGGGTGCTAGTAGGGCGCAACTAGGGCGCAATTAGGGCGCAAGTAGGGCGCAAGTAAGGCGCAAGTAGGGCGTAACTAGGGTGCAACTAGGGCGCAACTAGGGCGCAACTAGGGTGCAACTAGGGTGCAACAAGTTTGCAAGTTCGGCGCAACTAGGGCGCAACTAAGGTGCAACTAGGGCGCAAGTAGGGCGCAACTAGAGCGCAACTAGGGCGCAACTAGGGCGCAACTAGGGCGCAACTAGGGTACAACTAGCGCGCAAGTAGGGTACAAGTAGGACGTAACTAGCGCGCAACTAGGGTACAACTAGGGCGTAGCTGGTGCCCAACTAAGGCACAACAAAGGCGCAAGTAGGGTGCCAGTTGGGCGTACGTAGGGTGCAATAAGGGCGCAAATAGGGTGCAACTAGGGCGCAACTAGGACGCAACTAGGGTGCAACTAGGGCGCAACTAGGGCGCAACTAGGGCGCGACTAGGGCGCAACTAGGGCACAACTAGGGCGCAACTAGGGCGCAACTAGGGTGCAACTAGGGCGCAACTAGGGCGTTACTAGGACACAACTAGGACGCAACTAGGGCGCAACTAGGGCGCAACTAGGGTGCAACTAAGGCGCAACTAGGGCGCAGCTAGGGCACAACTAAGGCGCAACTAGGGCGCAAGTAGGGCACAAGTAGGACGCAACTAGGGTGCAACTAGGGTACAACTAGGGCGTAGCTAGTGCCCAACTGAGGTGCAACTAGGGCACAAGTAGGGCGCAAGTTGGGCGCAAGTAGGGTGCAACTAGTGCGTAACTAGGGCGCAACTAGGGTGCAACTAGGACGCAATTAGGGCGGAACTAGAGCGCAACTAGGGCGCAACTAGGGCGCAACTAGGGTGCAACTAGGGCGCAACTAGGGCGCAACTAAGGCGCAACTAGGGTGCAACTAGGGCGCAACTGGGGCACAACTAGGGTGCAAATAGGGCGCAACTAGGGTACAACTAGGGTGCAACTAGGGCGCAAGTAGGGCACAACTAGGGCGCAACTAGGGTACAACTAGGGCGCAACTAGGGTGCAACTAGGGCGCAACTGGGGCACAACTAGGGTGCAAATAGGGCGCAACTAGGGTACAACTAGGGTGCAACTAGGGCGCAAGTAGGGCACAACTAGGGCACAACTAGGAGGCAACTAGGTCGCAACTAGGGCGCAACTAGGGCGCAACTAGGGTGCAACTAGGGCGCAACTAGGGCGCAACTAGTGTGCAACCAGGGTGCAACTAGGGTGCAACTAGGGTGCAACTAGGGTGCAACTAGGGCGCAACTAGGGTACAACTAGGGCGCAACTAGGGTGCAACTAGGGCGCAACTAGGGCGCAACTAGGGTGCAACTAGGGCGCAACTAGGGCGTGACCAGGGCACAACTAGGGTGAAACTAGGGCGCAAGTAGGGCGCAAGTAAGACGTAACTAGGGTGCAACTAGGGCACAACTAGGGCGTAGCTAGTGCCCAACTAAGGCGCAACTAGGGCGCAAGAAGGGTGCCAGTAGGGCGTAAGTAGGGTGAAATAAGGGTGCAAGAAGGACGCAACTAGGGTGCAACTAGGGCGCAACTAGGACGCGACTAGGGCGCAACTATGGCGCAACTAGGGCGCAAGTAGGGCGCAAGTAGGGTGCAAGTAGGGCACAACTAGGGCACAACTAAGGCGCAACTAGGGCGCAACTAGGGCGCAACTAGGGCGCAACTAGGGCGCAACTAGGGCGCAACTAGGGTGCAACTAGGGCGCAACTAGGACGCAACTAGGGCACAACTTAGGCGCAACTTGGGCGCAACTAGGACGCAACTAGGATGCAATGAGGGCGCAATGAGGGCGCAACGAGGGTGCAATGAGGGCGCAACGAGGGTGCAACGAGGGCGCAACTAGGGTGCAACTAGGGTGCAACTATGGCGCAAGTAGGGCGTAACTAGGGTGCAACTAGGGTGCAACTAGTGTGCAAGTTGGGCGCAACTAGGGCGCAACTAAGGCGCAACTAGGGCGCAAGTAGGGCGCAAGTAGGACGCAACTAGGGCGCAACTAGGGGACAACTAGGGCGTAGTTAGTGCCCACCTGAGGCGCAACTAGGGCGCAAGTAGGCGCCAGTAGGGCGCAAGAAGGGTACAACTAGGGTGCAAGTAGGACACAAGTAGGACGTAACTAGGGCATGACTAGGGTACAACTAGGGCGTAGCTAGTCCCCAACTGAGGCGCAACTAGGGCGCAAGTAGGGTGCAAGTAGGGTGCAAGTAGGTTGCAACTTCTGCGCAACCAGGTTGTAACTAGGGCGCAACTAGGGCGCAACTAAGCGACAACTACTGCGCAACTAGGGTGCAAGTAGGGCGCAACTAGGGTGCAACTAGGGCGCAAGTAGGGCGCAAGTAAGACAAAACTAGGGCGCAACTAGGGCACAATTAGGGCGTAGCTAGTGCCCAACTGAGGCGCAACTAGGACGCAAGTAGGGCGCCAGTAGGGTGTAAGTAAGGTGCAATAAGGGCGCAAGAAGGACGCAACTAGGACGCAACTAGGGTGCAACTAAGACGCAACTAGGGTACAAGTAGGGCGCAACTAGGGGTCAAGTAGGGCACAAGTAGGGCGCAACTAGGGCACAACTAAGGCGCAACAAGGGTGAAACTAGGGCGCAACTAGGCGCAACTAGGGTGTAACTAGGGCGCCACTAGGGTGCACCTAGGGCACAACTAGGGCTCAACTAGGGCGCAACTAGGGCGCAACTAGAGCGCAACTAGGGCGCAACTAGGGCGCAATTAGGGCGCAACTGGGGGCAACTAGGGCGCAACTAGGGCGCAACTAGGGCGCAACTAGGGCGCAACGAGGGCGCAACTAGGGCGCAACTCGGGCGCAACTAGGGTGCAACTAGGTCGCAACTAGGGCGCAGCTAGGACGCAACTAGGGTGCAACTAGTGTGCAAGTTGGGCGCAACTAGGGTGCAACTAAGGAGCAACTAGGGCGCAAGTAGGACGCAACTAAGGGTGCAACTAGGGGACAACTAGGGCGTAGCTAGTGCCCAACTGAGGCGCAACTAGGGTGCAAGTAGACGCCAGTAGGGCGCAAGTAGGACGCAACTAGAGCGCAACAAGGGTGCAACTAGGACGCAACTAGGACGCAACAAGTGCATAACTAGGGTGATACTAAGGTGCAAGTAAGGCGCAACTAGGGCGCAACTAGGGCACCCGGGCGCAACTAGGGCGCAACTAGGGGGCACCTAGGGCGCAACTAGGGCGCAACTAGGATGCAACTAGGGCACAACTAGGGTGCAACTAGGGCGCAACTAGGGCACAACTAGTGCGTAACTAGGGCGCAACTAGGGCGTGACTAGGGCGCGACTAGGACACGACTTGGGCGCAACTAGGGCGCAACTAGGGCGCAACTAGGGCGCAACTAGGGCGCAATTAGGGCGCAACTGGGGGCAACTAGGGCGCAACTAGGGCGCAACTAGGGCGCAACTAGGGCAAAACTAGGACACAACTAGGACATAACTAGGGCGCAACTCGGGTGTAACTAGTGCGCAACTAGGGCGCAACTAGGGCGCGACTAGGGCGCGACTAGGGCGCGACTTGGGCGCAACTAGGGCGCAACTAGGGTGCAATTAGGGCGCAATTGGGGGCAACTAGGGCGCAACTAGGGCGCAACTGGGGCGCAACTAGGACGCAACTAGGGTGCAACTTGGGCGCAACTAGGGTACAACTAGGGCATAGCTAGTGCCCAAATGAGGCGCAACTAGGGCGCAAGTAGGGTACAAGAAGGGCGCAAGTAGGTTGCAACTTGTGCGCAACCAGGGCGCAACTAGGGTGCAACTAGGGTGCAACTAGGTCGCAACTAGGGTGCAAGTAGTGCGCAACTAGGGTGCAACTAGGGCGCAAGTAGGACGCAAGTAAGACGCAACTAGGGTGCAACTAGGGCACAATTAGGGCGTAGCTAGTGCCCAACTGAGGCGCAACTAGGGCGCAAGTAGGGCGCCAGTAGGGTGTAAGTAGGGTGCAATAATGGTGCAAGAAGGGCGCAACTAGGGCGCAACTAGGA
>SZWC01005807.1:108779-118819 GCA_023375785.1 Penium margaritaceum | reverse complement strand
AAGGCAGGGGAGAGGTAAGCAGGAGGAGAGAAGGAGAAGGAGGAAAACGGTCAGGTAAAGCATCACGAAGAAAACGTTTTTTTGTAAGAGGACAATGATGGGCACCCACCCAGAAGAATCGCATATCTCATTTCCACAACCTGCAAATTGAACGGAAATCCAAACTCAAACATGGGATAGGCAAACAGTGAGACAAAGGCACATACCCATGCTGGGAGAAACAAATTGGACAAATTGGACAAATTTGAGGGAATCAAAATTCAACAGAACGAAAGAAGGCTGTACTTCGCTCTCACTGGTTTCTGAATGACGGCTGATTTGCCACCACTTTGACACATTCACAGGTTGGAACCAAAAAAACAAAAACAAAAACAAAAAGAAGCAAAAACAACATGAAAAACGGCGATAACAACGACGACGACGACGACGGCGGCGGCGGCGGCGGCAGCGGCTACGACGACGGCAACGACGACGATGACGACGCCGACGACGACGATGACGACGACGACGACGACGACGACGACGACGACGACGACGGCGGCGGCGGCGGCAATGGCGGCAACGGCGACGACGGCGGCAACGACGACGACGACGACGACGACGACGACGACAACGAAAACGACGATGATGACAAGGATGGCAATGAGGACAGCACCAACGGCGAAAATCAGAACTGTGAAGGTGGCGAAGCAATAGGCATGTATGTTACACACACAAAACAAACACTGAAAGGGTTCTATTCAACGGTTTTTGTTTCATTCTTTAAAAAGAGCAAGAATGACAGGAAAGCAAGCAAGATATGGCCTAGAATCCAAAACTGTTTCCAACTAGAGTTGGGGCCGCTTATAATCTAATCTCGGTTTTTCCGGTTTTTGTAACCGGAAAACCGGAATCGAAACCGAACCTAATCGAAAGGTCGATTTCGATTCGGTTTTGGTTTCCCCTCTGGAAACCGATTTCAGATATAAAATCGGTTTCTCCCTCACAGACTGTGAGGGAAAAAGTCGGTTTTTTCCGATTTTCTCGGTTTTTCGATTTCGATTAGGTTTCGGTTTCACCTCAGAGGGGAAAACCTATGTGTAGAAAAAAACCGAAACCGAAATCGGAAAATCCGATTTCGATTTCGATTAGGTTTCGGTTTCACCTCAGAGGGGAAAACCTATGTGTAGAAAAAAACCGAAACCGAAATCGGAAAATCCGATTTCGATTTCGATTATAATCTAAAATCGCGATTTCCCAACTCTATTTCCAACTCCCAGTTGAAACTTTTTGGTCGTTTCGATTGTTCGCACTTTTTAAAAAACTTTTGGGAAATTTTGCCTCCATGGTTTTCCCTCGTCCATAGTGCATTCCTCCTCCAGGCTGCTCTCTTTGTGGGAAGAGCTTCACAAACAGGAGTGCAGTGCAACATAGTGTGCCACACAAACACCAAAAACAAATTGTTGCAGGTCCAAAGTGCCAAGTGCCCTGGTCCAAAGCTCCTGCTTCTTTGCGCATCGACGTACATCAAGCTCATTGCTTTGGGCTGCATCGCCAGCCCACAGACGAGCGCTCAAGATTCTGTCGCACCTGCGGGTGGAAAACGGATTTGCAACGGTTGCGTTGACATCTCAACTGTGCTCCGAGTCAGTCCGGCACCTCTGTCAGCCGGTCCACTGTCCATTTGTCCGCATCTCTGTCTCATTTCATTTTATTTCATTTCATTTCGATGCACGGAAGCCTAGGGCAGGCAAGAGACAAAGACAAGTAAGAAGACGGCATATAAGACAAAGACAAGCAAGACAAAGACAAGTAAGACAAAGGGCAGTGAGACAAAGACAGAGGCGAACCAGTCCACAGCTGAGCACTTGAAGTTGCGTTGTTGCACGCCTGCTGACGATGATAGTGTTTGTGAAACGATTTCAAAGGATTGCGTGAATGACCCTCGTTTCCATTCCGGGAACTCTGCTTCCATTCAATTATTGTATTCCCTTTGGCACCTCTGATTCGACTCACTCATGCGGACAAGCCAAAAGTGCAGTGCAAGCACAATGCAGATAAGCCAAAAGGGACAGTGCAAGCACAATGCTGAGAAGTCAAAGGGGGCAGTGGAAACACAACAAATCTTCGTGAGTGCCTGTCAGTCCAAGAACAGAATTTCTGTCTGACTGTGGCCACAACAAACAGGCATACAGGCAACAGGGCAACACCTCCAACAAAGCAACCATGTTGTGGCGGTTATGCAATGGGTGGAGGGGGGGGGAGGGCACCTCGGGGACCGGTGCAGAGAGAGAGAGAGAGAGAGAGAGAGAGAGGCACACCCACATGTACTCACAGTCTTCTTCTGTGTCACTCTCATGCAGCCCTACGAGCACCATCAGCCCATGCCCTATCTCCGCCACGGTNGAGAGAGGGAGAGAGAGAGAGAGAGAGAGAGAGAGAGAGAGAGAGAGAGAGGCACACCCACATGTACTCACAGTCTTCTTCTGTGTCACTCTCATGCAGCCCTACGAGCACCATCAGCCCATGCCCTATCTCCGCCACGGTCGTGCCTTCTACCTGCCAAGACGATCAGAAGGGGAAAGGAGGAGGGGGATGGCGGGTGCGGGTGCGTTGGAGGGATGGAGGGATGAGGGGGCAGATGAGCGTGAGGAAAAAAGGAGAAGGGAGGGAGGTGTGTTGGGAAAACAAAGAAAGGACAAGAAGGATGGACTGCGTTCACATTCTTCATGTCACTGTGAAAAACTGCAGCCATCCAACAAAATCCCTCTTAATCCCTTATTACCATCCTTTTCAGTCCCTTACTACCCTCCTCACTCCCTCACACTACCCTCCAATTTAATCCCTGAATACCCTTCTGCTCAAAACCCTACCTCCCCCCCCCCCCCCCTCTCATTCCTTTACTACCCTCCCCTACAATCCCTTACCGCCCTTCCCCACCAAACCCCTTACTACCTCCAATCCCTTTTTCTGTCCTCTCCTGCCTCCAATTTAATCTCCTACCTCCCACGACCCTCCCTTCCATCCCTTCCTATTCTCACCTTGCAACCGCTCATCTCCACCCCTTCCAAGCCTTTTCCCTCCCCTCTCTCCGCTCCCACATCCTACACGACCTGTGAGCTTCTCTGCCCACCCTAAGTGACGTCAACGCCAACTGAAATGACGTCAACGCCAGCAGAAATGACGTCAACACCAGTTGAAACGACGTCGACGCCAAGCCTTTGAGGAATGAGAAATCTCAACCCTATCCTGCGACAAACTCATGGCCAGTCCGGTTAAGTCAGGGGTAAGCCCCCTCCCAACAACTCCCCTTCCCCCGCCCAACCGCTTCGTGCAATAGGACAAAGCGCCAGTGCTTCCCCTCATACACAACGCAAGGCTGTAACCAAGCCCCCCACCCCCCTCCCGTCCCCAGCCTCCCCCAGCCTCCCCCACCCTCCTCGCCCTCCGTTGCTCTCATGCCCACTTTCCCTCCGGCCAGGCTCACATCCACTCGACAAGAAGAGACACGTTGAAGAACCGCCCTCATCCTCCGCAGCTTCCTCCCTGGTGCTGCCTTCCTTCCCTCTCGAGTGCGGACGGAGGGCAAGGGCGACAACGAAGAACAGTGAATTGCTGTTGCAGCAGCTACTTGCTGCACTGACTCGTGCTCACGTTTCACGCGTTCGCAGCGATTTGATCCCGAACTCCACTTCGCTTGTCACCGAAATACCCAGCGCCGCCAGCCTGCCGAAGCGCTACGCAAAAGGATAAATGTATATAATACTCTCGTTTCCCCGAAGTCTCCACGCGAGGACCCATATGATGTGTACTTCATGTGGAGAGCCTACTTTCGGTGGTGCCAGATACCGAATGCCATGATTTCGACATGGTCGTTAGAGAAAAGGTACTACAAGCCATATAGTGGACACCACTCTTATTAAGGTGTCGTGTGAGAGGAAGTGTAAATTTTCATGATTTCAAGGTAGTAACTTGCCACACACGTGCAATGCTTCTTTGTCTTTGCGTTCTATTGAAAATCATAATGTTAGGTCAAGAGCCGCGCTAACAATGTATAATTCTTTGTTTGCGTCTTTTCTCTTGTATTCCAGCTAATCCGCACAACTCTTGCATTGAGATGATTTTCTATAGCACATTGAGCGGAGTTGAAATATGTGACCACTAATCATGATGATGCTATCTTCCTCTGTATACAAAATCCCATTGGGGGTAAAAGTGTTGAACGCTGAATTCGTTCGAATGGTTATTTCAAACACAGAACACATATGGTTGTGCCGTTCCTTGTAGATGGAAAATTGAAAACAAAAAATTTAAGCAACATTATGAAATGCATCCTTTGTTCATCGGTCATGCCACGTGTACCTTCACATAAAGAGATCACACAAATAAAAATGCAACAATATCTCTCGTTGGTGACGTCGTCCATAGTTGGACCCAAACCACTCGCATTTTTCCCTCTTAGATAAATTAATATTATTTTCTCTTCCGTACCTACCAATAAAATAGGTCGCCTTAGTGTAACCACAAAACAACCAAGCACAAATCACGGTTTTAGGAAGCACAAGAAACGAGATCTGATGATAATCACCTTATTTTTTACATCATATTTTGTGATAAAATCTATGTTGGGATGCTTGCTTATGTGTCATGTGCGGTGCATGCGCGATGCAAGCACAACTCCTTGGAAAAGCCTTCTCTTTACAAACAACAAATCCATTCTCCTCCACATGGCCATTATGAGAACCGGATTGTGCTTTAAAATTGAGCTATTTTGTGCAACGTCTTAGAGAACTCAGTACTAATAGCACTATCCCTTTGTGGTGATAATGACTTGTCACAAAATTGGGTTTGAGTGAAATACGTTAACTATTGTCCTTAGGTCGTGTTCTTGTCATCTGGTCTGAACTTATGTAGATTTTGAATGTGAGTAACATTCTTTCAAGTTCTTTTTTTACCTCGCCTGTTTATCTAGCATTTGGTCATAAGGTTAAAGTGAACTATTAATTGCAAAGATGTTTTATGAGCTTTCCCGCCATCTACTATGCCAATTTTTTTATACACATTTCTTGTAGAAACATGTGCTCATAAATAGTATTTTACACCAACAAGACCTTGTGATTATGGGATAGAATAATAATGGGTGAAATAATAAATGATACACCTGATGTATTTGGTATAGAATTGCGACCAGCACACAAAGGTGTTTCCATGAAGTGTACGCACCTTACCATCTCGTGTTCTAGGTGAAGGAAAATGTTGTGAATGTGTGAGTCAAACCAAAATGCACCATACATGAATTTATTTTTTGTCACACTGGAAAACACTTATGAATAAACCACAAATGGTGGAAACGTGCACAAAAGTGTGTAATGAACACATAAAAATCTAAGAAATGTTTCTTTCGGATCAAATCTGAAGCCTTTTATTGTTGTATTCTTCATGTTCTTTTGTGTTTTTTTTCTTATGATTCTCTCTCTCTATCTCTCTCTCTCTCTCTCTCTCTCTCTCTCTCTCTCTCTCTCTCTCTCTCTCTCTACATATATATATACATATCTCTCTCTCTCTCTCTCTCTCTCTCTCTCTCTCTCTCTCTCTCTCTCTCTCTCTCTCTCTCTCTCTCTCTCTCTCTCTCTCTCTCTTTCTCTCTCTCTCTCTCTCTCTCTCTCTCTCTCTCTCTCTCTCTCTCTCTCTCTCTCTCTCTCTCTCTACATAAGTATCTATACATATCTATGTATCTCATTATATATCGGTGAAAATATTTGTTTTTTTTCAACTTAAATATCTCTTTTTTGTTGAAACAGCTCAACACAAACAAGGAATATTTAATCATGCCTCGTTTACACACTAAACAATGTATGTACCACATGAAATATATGTTACAAGCTTTTGTGAAGGTTACCTATCCTAAAATGACTAGTTTTCACAAATATATTTGTGTTTAAATATTATTTACTATTTCATGTTAACCATATATATGTTTTATCCGACAAAGGTTCCTTGCAATTTATTTACATACTTATATGAACTAATTTTTTAACATAAATGGTATGGATGTATTTCAACAAAAGGCTCTTAGAACATTTTTTTCAAGTGACATAAATGTCCTTCAAAACGGGTTATTCTACCCATTATCTTACATGTTGACTTGCGACTCTTGTTGTTACCACCCCCCCAACCTAAGAGTGTGTGGTGTGTGTAGCGGCGGGTGTATTTCACACTTACATATTCCAAACCATATGTTACTTGCTACACTTGCCAATATACCTTACTAACACATTTTCCTATTTTTTGTGCAAGGGGGAAGTTAGAACTCCCCCGAAAAGAATATAGTGTACTGTTAAAGTGCAATGAGTAGTTTAGTTTTGAGAAAAGCAAGTGTAAAATGGTATATTCCATAAGAGCTTTTGATGTTGTCAAATGTGAACTTCCAATAATTCCAATTTCTAATTATCATCCATTAAAATTTCACAGTATGTTTTTTACTATTTGACCTTGCTAGACTTGATCGATTGTGTCCCCTCGCCTTTCAAAGGTCACATATTCTATTGGGGTTGTTTATAATGAAGTTTATTATTGTGCTATCATATTCTATTACATAATTTATTCTTCTATATATGATGTGGAGAATACAATGAGGTATTTCTTTACACCGGATCTAGCTATATTCTACAATACATTGTTGCAATATATTTTAAATCTCTTTTAGAGGGAGGGAGTGGGATGGGATCCGAATATTATACACCCGATGTAGCACCACTTGCCCTCTGGACTGAGAAAGTGTACTTGACAACAATGGCTGGTGGTGTATATGATAGGATGTGTAAAATTAGACACAAATATATTTTACATCTATATAGATGACCCCATCTTTGTTGTCAATTATGATCCTCTAACCAAACATCAATGTTACGCCCTACACTCCATTGTTATGCATTTTTATTAGGATCCAAGCGGATCCTTTCTCCCTCATTGTATTCTCCACATCATATATAGAAAAATAAATTGTATAATGTGTGGATGAAGGCTTTTTGGCACAAATGTTGAAGTGTACTAAGGGAATGTATTGGCGATTGTAATGTGTCGATGAAGGTTTTTTGGCACAAATGTTGTTTGCAATGTCTTGAATTTCTTAACAGCCCCCATAAATACACTCTTCAATATATTGTGCCAACACACTTTTATGTTTTGGTAAGGGCTGAACAGATGACCCTCAGGTATACCCCCCTCCAAAACAAAGAATTTTTTTGGCATCAGTGTAGTTGGCAGTGTAGCTGATACACATGTAAGAGAATATACTGTGTCTCATCACATTTTTAAGGTACTATGTCCTCTTCTTCCATTAAGAGGAAAACATCTACTTTCTATGCTCGTTGATGGATGATCAAAGATTGATGATTGTCGACAGGTAGGTAACTTGGAAAGGTGAGAAAATCACAATACAAAATGTGTACCACATAGTTATGACCCCCCTTTGAAATTGTTGAGTGTATTGGGGTAGTGTAACGTGTACGTGTATTCTACATTTTTCTGCACGTATTGCACATTTTCTACATGATTGTATCATGTAAAATGATGTATTTATTACGTTTCTATGAGATACACGAACCATAGACGTTCTCCCAATACACACTTAGTTTTGGGATGGGATCATGGGATCTCGAAACCCTCCCTAAAATTCTACATTGAATTAGCAAAGTGTAGTTGGTCAATGTGTCCTATGCAATGGAGAAGATAGAAGGTGATTCACTAATGTATTGAGAGATCATTTCAACATTACACATTCTGATCGCCGATGCACAAAGATGGATGATCGATGAAGTGAGGTGAAATTTTTTGAGTTGTGTGAGTGAGGGGTATGCGAGTGCCCTCTATGATAGAGGGGCCAAAAGCCTATTTGGCTCCACTGTCGTGGGTCCTAGGAGCATGGATGAGCATCAAAATAATCCTAAAACCCCATATTATAACACTGGGTGCGCTTTTGTGCTGCCGAGTTTTGTGTCTAAAAGTAGGCATTGTCATTTATTGTAATTATATTCATTTTAAGATCTGATTACAAATTTAATCATTTCTTAGCAAAATGTAAATGAATTTTGAAAAACTCAACTATGGTTTAAAATACTTTTACTAATTTTATTACAAACCTTCCAAGAATTTTTGTTTGTTTTAACATACATATACACAACCATATGCATGAGAAAATAAGAGGAATAGATTATGAAATAAATTGCATGAAGGTACCACGAAACTTCTCGTAGAATACATTAATCATGTACACTATATGGAGTGTATTTCTAGGGGTGATTAACCATATATTATAATTTTCTTGTTTGCGGGTGTGGCTTTAGGGTTTAGGTTGAAGGTTCATTGTAATTGGGGTGATTTTATGTGTGGTTACCAAGCTTTGTGTTGATAAAAATGTAATTAACATAGTTTGACCACCTTTTCAATCTCTTGAAATCCATTTCGGACCACTTCGACATATTTTTTTAATTTTCAACAATGAGATGACACATGCATTGCTTGACATAATTGCCTAATATTATGAGCATTCCTGATTATTGTTTTTAATTCTGTATATGTGTTCATGAAAGCATTGACACTTGTTTGCAAAGTAATCTAACTACTGAAGAAGAGAACCCAAATTTCTAGATTTTTGGAATCATATTTTCCTTTGAAAATTATACTATTATACCATGTAAATTCAACTTGGTGTAGTAGTCTTTCCATTTGATTAGAACTATGTATTGTGAACCAAATTGGAATGTTGGTGGTTGTTTTAAGTTAGCTATTTGCTCCAGGTACTTGTTCGTCAATGGAGATGGGGATTACGGCCCATTCCACCTGTATGGGTATTGTTTTGTAAATTTTCATAGTTACTGAATTTTTTAATTGTGTCTCGTCCTCATGACATACTTGGGTGACTTCGTCCTTGTAATTCTTGTTGCGATGCATTGTTGAGAGAAGTCTAATAGATGTATATGATCTTTCATAAAACCTTACAATCCTGCCAACCTGACCAGCTCAGGATCCAAAACGAACTTAACAGGAACTAATCGCCTATCCCTTCCCCATCTTTCACACATTGACCAAAACAAATACACCACAATCGTTGTTCATAGAGGTTGGCCAGGTTTGTAAGGACTTTTTGAAAGGTCTGCCAGATATGTCAAGCATCTCGCAACAGTAAATTGCAGCATGTCTGACTAGTGCCAAGTCGGCCAGATACGGACGGGCGACGCCGAAGTAGGCCGAGTACATGGCGGAATTCAAGGAGGCTGAGGTAACTCGGCCGATGACTGAGCAGAATTCAAGAAGTCTGCGAATACCGACATTCGTTTGGTCCTGCGTCGGTGTCGAGGACGGCCATCAGCGCGACAGTTTACTGTGTCGGGCACACACACACTGTGTAAACCGTCTCTTGAACGCTGTACCGCACGGCGTTCGAGAGACCACAAGGACGTCCCCTTCCGCCCTCACGGACAGACCCCCACACCCGGAAGACATGGCGGCGGGTGCACGGCGCAAGCCCGTCATCCTGTGCCTCCACGGTCTCTACCAGGTGAAGCTTTTTGCCGCAGCATGCCCGAAAACCAGGTGACGTGAGGTGACGTGAAATGAGATGAGGCGAGGTGAAGCTGTGACCACGTGGCACGTGCGAGTGAGTCACTCCGTGTAGCACGTGGGAGTGTGAGATTTCCCTTACAAGCAGGCACAAGCAGGCACCAGCAGGCACAAGCAGGCACCAGCAGGTACCAACCGGCGAGATCCTGCTGCAGCTGCTGGTAAGGACGACATGCCGGCGAGATCCTCCTCTTACCAGGGCATGGGGTGGCAGGACCTGCCCGGCGGTTCATGCGTCTGCCAGACAGTCTTCTTTTGTTTTTCGGAAAACCTGGTTTCTGACCTTCACCAGGCCGCAGAGGGCAGAGCCTTCAATCATTCCTTCCTGTTAGTCTTCAATGCGGCCGTTGGTTTTGTACATCTGCTCGGCCTTTCTGAGAGCAATGCAGTCGGTTGCATGGCACCTGCTGCTGCTGCTGCTGCTGCTGCTGCTGCTGCTG